>CM031238.1:100389684-100637435 GCA_018340775.1 Taxus wallichiana var. yunnanensis
CTTCCAAATTTTCACTTTTATCTTCAAGGGCTTGTACTTTGTTATCCAACATTTTAATTTTATTGTGATCTCCCATGTTATTATTTCATTGTGAACAATTGACTATAGCTTCAACCTTCTTAGTGAACTTAATAAGAAAATTGAGGATACCTATATGAAGTTCATTTTCAATATGTAAAATTTTCGAATTATCTTGGAATTTCTCTCCATGGTTATCGTTTTCATTGCTAGACTCTTTAGAATCCTGAGGGTCCCCATCCTGGGCTATGACCATTTCTTTTACCCTAATCTTCTTTTTCAGGGGAGGAAAAAGTATCTATAAAATAATATTAGTTAGGATCAGAGTTGATGTCCTTAGGATCAGAGGATTGAACTAAAACTTAAGCTTTACCTTTTTAGTATCTTGATCCTTATCCTTAGGAGGGATTCAAATGGTTATGGACTTGGAAGTAGAAGGATTTTCCATATATTTCCTTTTTAAAAAGGGGAATGGTTGGAATAAAAAATTCTAACTAAAGGGGAAAAATTCAAAGCTTTAGCTTGATGGAATAAAAGGAAAATGAGGGATCTTTATGCAATTGAGAGCCCGTATTTGACATGACCATTTCAAGAGAGTTACAATTGACACAACTTGTAGATTTATTATCTTAAACCTAACATTGGGGAGTAGTAGTTTGTAGGTGTTAGATTAGATATTTTACCACATTGAGTTCATATATTGGTCAACATAATCATTGTAATAGAAATATCACTTCCCCTTCACAAGAAAAATAAGCCACATAATTACAAAAATACTAATTAACTCAATATACTTATAAAACATATAAAACATAATCTTAATAAACTAGAAATATTTTTCTTTCCTTAAATAAATAGGAAGAGGGGGATTGAAACAAGATTGACAAATATGTCCATGTTTGGATTGATTCAAAAGAAGAGAAATATGGGTGAACTGATGTTTGCAATGTAATATCAAATTATTATGAATGCATGCATTAACAAAAAATATAAAGAAACATACAATAAATTACTAGGGTAGTTGTCAAGTTGACTCTTAAGGTATTTTAGTCCCTCTCCATTAAAAAATCATTAGAGAGTGTGAAATCTACTTTTTAGTCATTTCCTTATGAAATGTTATTAAAAACCTTCCCATTTGTTAATGACAAATAAATTCAAAAATATTTTTTTACACATAATTTTGAAGTTAAACTTAGAAAATAGATTTGAACCCCTTAGAAGGATTGGGACAAGTGAAATTTTTATCATTGCAAGTCTTATAAAATTAAAAAATAATTTTATTGAGAAATATATTTATACTTGGAAAACACAAACTCCATTTAATGTGACTCAAAAAATCTTTTCTCGAATAAGAAAGTTGCAATGTGAATAGTATTTATTTCCTTTTATTAATATGATTACTCGTACTAACTAATTTGATCTTTATTATTTTACTCCATAGTATTTTATTTTTCTACGACTAACAATGACTAATTGATTTTTTTACTTGAATCTGAAATAAAGAAACCTTGTATGATAGATTGGATTTTCTTGTAGACACCTAAATCAAATTACACAATTTTATCTTTTGCTAAAATTACACTAATTATCATCTTTCATGTCAATTTCGTTATAATTAGTGATTTCCCACTAATTAGCTAACATTTGCCTTCATCTCGGTCAATTAACGACACTTCGTTAATTAACTATCATTTCCTTTCATTTTGGATGCCAATTAACGAAACTTCGTTAGTTATAATCCTCCTCTTATCAATTAATTAAATATTATACATTAATTAAGGCTTGTTAACCTTGTATTTAATCAATAAACCTTCTTATTGGTTAAATCCCTCTTTGAAATCCTCTAAATTCTACATATTCCCTTCTAAATCACCTCCAAATGGCTTTCTAAGCTTATCTTGGCCTATTAATTAATCCTAACTGATTAATTAAATCATCTCCAACTCCCATGAGTTGATAATTACTAATTAATTCTCTCTAATCATGTTTATTCCTTTTAATTTTACTTTACCTTTATCCCACATTCTCGTAGGTTTCTAACTTTTCCCAAATTGAAAAGCTATATAAAGAACCTAGTACCTTCCTTCACACCTTACACCACACTTTTGCTAGTGATATTATTTGCATATGATAAGGAAATTTCTATTGGAATAGCTCACTCATTCTTGCATCCATTCTTCTCATATGTGATTAGTAAAGGAAGATCCAAACATGGCCATTAAGCCATTTTGGTGAGATTCTTTCCTCATTTGGAGATAACATTCATTTGATTGCTTATGATCAAGATAGGTTCATACTAAGAGCAATCATACATACAAAACACATCCAAATTTCAAAGGGATGGCTTAGCATTTGATGTTTTTCATGTTGGATGCATTTAGAATTAGCTTTATCTTTCAAGCTTTATCATGGTGTTTTTGGTAGATTAGCTAGGTTAGGATACTACTTGGTGTTAGTTTCCTTTCATTAACTTAGCTTGATTTATTAGATGCACACATATGACACACCCGGTGGGACATTCCTTTGTCTCATGTGCATTTTTCTCAAGTTTTTGTAGTTAAATTTCATTTTTGCATACTAACCTCTATTTCACATATATTGATAAATATTGTGTTTCTTAACTCCTTTTGTTGAGTTTGCATGTGTTGAGTCTTTATTGTAGGTGTGAAGGAGGTAAAGTGTTGTCAAATTTGAAGGTTATCAACAAAGATTTGATCTTTTGACATTCTTTTTGTCAAATTCCTATGTTCTTGAAGTTACACAGTGCCTTGTGCTAGCGCTAATGTTGTTGCATTTGCAAGTTAAATCTCATGTGCTATCATGGATCCTCGTACACTAGCGTTGAACCCTTATGTGCTATCACATTTTTCTATGCTACTGTATCCCTCATGTGCTAGTGTTGGTTTGTATTTTTTCTTCTCTGTCTACATAGAGAATCTCATGCGTCGAAGTTAACCCTATTGCATTGTTTTGGTCCTCACACGTTAGTGTTGAATCCATATGTGCTAGTGTTGTATGCATTTTCTTCTCTCGTATGCACAGAGAATGCCTTTACGTTACTTTTGAATCTCTTTGCGTCTGCGTTAAAAATTATGTGCTACCATTAAAATTTGTGTGCTACCATAAAAATTTGTGCGCTACCGTTAAAGCTTGTGTGCTACTATTAAATCATATGCACTAGCATTTTGTGTATTGTTTGGCTCAGATTTCAAGATTTTTAGAGTCCGATTTCTGGTGTTTTTTGTTGTTTTGCAGGTTTTCTAACTCTATTTTGTAGGTTTTTACATTTAAAATCAATTTTCTAACATGTTTAATGATTTGATGAATGTTTTATTTCCATGCTTTACTTAATTTAGATTAAAGCTTGTGTATTCTCTTCTCTTGCATCTTTTGGTGATCTTGAGAATCAAAAGCAACTTTGATCTCTATTTTTCTAACATTTGGATTAACTTGGAAGTTTCATCATTTATTTTGATTAAGGGAATGAATCTTTTACAAATCATTTTAATGGTCATTTGATTTAAGTTTTTCATTTTTTTATCTAGTTGGATCAATTGTTGTGTATGCTCTTCTCTTGCATCCTTGGATGATCTTGAGAATCAAAAGCAACCTTGGTTCACTTTTATAAGAAAAATACTAAATATTTTGTGAACAGGACCTAACGCTTGATAAAGAATTGATCAAAAATAATACTAATGACATTTGTTGTAGGTTTCCAATGGTGTGCTAAACCACATTAAGTTCAAAAGATTAAAAAAAAAACACCATTTATTCAAAACACTATATTTGCAGGTTCGGATAAGGGCTTAAACCCATCCGCTTTGAACTATGGGAAGTATCTTAGCATAAGCCATAAAACTCATTATGAGGATTACCACAGGAACCCCAAAGTATTCCACACCTTGAGGGAACTAGTGGACGAAATGGGCAAAGTGCCCCCACTATCTACTTGACTAGAACAAAAACCCGTGAGGAATGCTTTAAGTTGCTCGTATGAGGCTTCGTTCATTAATTTGATTATGGGATAATGGTAATTTTTCTAGGATTTATTATAGAAAAGAGTACCTATTTTAGGAAAGTATTGGTGAGTGTTGTGAAAAAAATCTATAGGTAGTCATTTAGCATTGGGGCCAACTTTTCCTTATCCAATCGTGTTCTAAAAAGCCTTCACAAAGATAAAAATTCTTCAGAGTCAAAATATTGTTAGTCGAACAAGGGGAGAGTTCATTGAATTTTGCGCCACGTGTCATTCATCACGAAACTTACAACGTAAAAATTTGTTCTAGTTTCTACCTTGTTATAAAATAAGGTGAAACTCTGCCAAAGTTACGTCGTGTACGTTTCATCACCACTTGTATTATCTCCTTTTTTTTCTTGTTGGCATTCTTGGTAAAAATAGATAAACATACGTAGTAGTGCTACCAAAAATAATCGTGTCCACCACTTTTTATTCACTTACATAGCCATGTTGTGGCAGATGATAAGTGTTAAAAGTGTGTTGGTATGTCCTCATTTTTTGGTGAGCCTTGTATTGATACCCATGTCAAGATGTCTCATTTGTAGTTAGGTTATCTCATCATTGATTTCCCCTTGAGTTGTTACGTTGATCGCATCATATCAATAAATTATTGATATGTACATCTTGTTTTTATAAAACTTGATATAAGTTTCCAAATTGGCTTGTTACGCTACTTCGCATAATATCAACTCCTTGGAATACTTAGACCTTTTTTTGTTTAAACATATCCTTAGTTTTGGAGGGTTTTGTAGTTACGTTGCTTGCATCGTACTAATACCATTTTGATACTAACATCTTTCTTTTCCCAAAATCTTGATTAAAGTATCCAAGTTGTATTGTTGCATTGCTCGCATTTGTAGCCTCCATTTTCAAGATTTGGACTTTGTTTGTATTAAACTCATTTAAGTATACCTTGAATCGAAATCACTTCAACACCATTTTAATACTTAAGTCTTGTTTATTCCAAACTCGATTTAAGTATTGACATTGTAGTGTCATCTTGAACACAAAAATCTTTGAGACATGGGGAGTAGTTTTTTTGTGATTGGATCCTTGTTCAAAACTTGCTTGATTTTCTTTGTGACCTTTCGTTATATAGTTTCATATCCTTGGAAAATTCTTTGATTTTTTGATTTTTGATTCCTTAATTCCTTAATTCAAATTTCCTTGATTATTTGACATTCTTTGTGACATTTGTAACTATCATGCTGCTTGATTTTTCCTAGGGTCATTGTAGTCCTTGTACACATTTTTAAAACCTTAGCAAAAACATTTCCTATTAAGCAAATCTTGAGACAATTGAACATTGGAAAATTTTCCTTTGCATTCGTTGTGTTGCTAAATTTTCATCAACCATTTTGACATTTACACTAGTAATTTTTTTGTAAACCTTGCTGACTATCAAAATTATGTCATCATGATCTATGTTTTCCTTAGATTCCCTTTGGAAAATCACACGAGCATCTCCATATTTACAAAATGTCTATTTTTTTGTTGTTATGTTGCTCGAATCGACATCAAAGTTACTTCCATTTGAAAGATTTCAATCATACAATGTAGGGCTAGGCATTTGGTCCCAACAATGCCAACCAGGACTGACTATCATACGGTTCCTCACACTAACGACCATAGGTAACCTAGGTTTAGGCATTCACATCAAAATACGCTCATCATGACTAAACCTCGATCGGTTCTTCGCACAAGAGAACCCATTCAGTTACCCCTTTCCCCACCTTCATCTTATAGTCGATGGTATGATTATGATGATTCTAATCCATGTTATTCTTCTAATTTCCCCGTCTCCTAATTATTTTTATCTATGCTATTATTCAGATTCCCCTAAGTGCCCTAAGCCTCATCCGATCAAATTTCTTCTAAGGAATAACCAATCTCCTAAATGATGTTTTCCTCATCTAAGGATTTGTGTCACCACGAATTCTCCCCATCATTACTCTATTTCAAATCTTAAGTTGTTGTCCTCCCTTTCTCTATAGGACCCCTTTATCAGTCACCTCAATGACATCTTCCTCCTTTGAAGATCCATGTGACTCCAAGTTCCTCCAATCAAACATCTAATTCAACTTATGAGTCACGGTCCTCTCTTTCTCCGTAGGACCTCCTTTATCACCACCCTCAATGATGTCTTCCTCCTTTGAATATCCGTACAACTTAAAATTCCTCTAATAAATCATCCAAGTCGACCCCTATGTTATAATATACTGACTTTCTATGTGATCCTCTTTGTCTACTTGCACTATTTTGTCTTATAGGAAAACTAATACCAAGCTATTTCAAATCCACATATTCTTCAACTTGTGAGACATATAAATCCAAATCTACTTCGTCTCTTGAGTCATCTTCTTCTATCAATCAAAATCAATCCCTCTTTGGCCCTTGGGTCATTTCGATCATTCCTTATTCTATCTTCATCAATATTCTAAAGATCAATTTTTGCATCCACATCGAACCATTCAAAATAAATGATGTTCTAAGATATATTTTCGAAGCACTATCCAATACCTTTGTGGGAACAATAAGATCAAACCTTCCCATCATATCCATCATCAAACATATTCTAAATCTTCAACACTTGTTAGAACCCTTTCTTCCAATCAACCTTCTACCATCAACCAACAATGACCCATATTGATCGATTTATTTCAGAATGAAGAAGCAATCGGATAATTCATGGGGTTGCATGATGACATTCCTCTAGAGGATCACAAGAAAGGATTCTCTTTTGAATTGATATAGAGGTACTATATAGATGATTATATATGTAATACAAATAGTTTATTTTATTCGTAATAATTATCTAATATTTCTCTCCCTTGCCCCTATCTCTCCCCCGACCCCCTCTCTCACCCCCTCCCCTACTCACTACTTTGGCATATTTCTAGATTGAGTTTCGTGACCCCGAGGGAGGGTTCCGTATACCCCCTAGTGATAAGAAAGAGAGGTTGATTCCTTTTATTAGAAAATAGAGAAAGATTCTAAGATCATAAAATTGATCCTCCTCTTGTTCTTTCTATCTTCTCATCACCTAACCATTCTTTATCTCTCACACCTCCTCAATTCCCATCGCTTATTGGGTCACCTATGGGTAGCCCTTTATATTCTTCTATTTGTGGGTTAGCTCTCAGGTAGCCCAATATATTTTATATACTGGGCCACATCCTAGTAGCCTTTTGTCTTCTATATGTGGGTCATCTCCTGGTAGCTCATCATATTCTATACTTGGGCCACATCCTAGTAGCCCTTCATATTCTATTTATGGATCACCTCTTGGTATCCCTTTTTATTCCATCCTAGGGCCACATCTTAGTAGCTTTATCTTCTATCTATGACTCACCTCCCAGTAGCCCATCCTATTCAATCCTTTGACCATATCCTCTATGTCCATTATATCATCCTTCTATCAACAACTATTGTAATCCCACCATCATCCCTAATGTTCATATCATCAATCCTAAACATGCACTTTCTTCTCCCACTTATCGGGATCAGAAAAAAATGTATTAGTTGGTATGAAACATAAACAATTTCTTTATCAAGATAAAGTCAAAAATCTTAAGAGATCCGAAGCTCCACACAAATCCAACACTTACAAATCCAATTTTCAAATGTGATTCAAGAATGCATACCAATGCCAATGCCATGTATGATGAAAAGTGTAAAAATATATGGATAGGGAACTCAAGCCCCCACATAAAAAATCCATATTGAAAGATAAGTTGTAGTCACTTATCGAATATGAGCTCACCAATATCATCGAGATTGGAGATAATATTACTCTTGATAAGAAGACACTCCTAGTCTCTCTTAATAAAAAAATCGCAAACATTATTGTTGGATCCTATCACACGAGTGACATTTTTAGTCCCATTTTCCCAAAATAAAAAAATCAAAACAAATTTAAATTTTTTAAAAATGCAAAAAAGAGAAAACATTGAAACATTAAAAAAATCAAAGGTACAAAGATCAAACATTGCAATCAGGTATTACATACACATGGCTGTTCTTTCTTCCCTTTCTTTCCATTCCTTTGTAAGTCATCCACCATTTTCATCCCTTTGATGATATTTTTGTGGGTCTATTTGTGGTCATTGTCAGCAACATATATCTCTATTGTATCTATTTGACCTTGGTATTTCATCTCTTTGGTAAATTAAAGAATGATTGAATTCTTAGAGATCCTCTCACTATCTACATTAGATAAACTTGTTGCAAATAAATTTTGGATGTATTTTTTGACACTAGCCAATGTCTTCATCTCAATTAGTTCCACATCCTTCCATCAAGCCATCGGTGGTTCTTAACCCTTTTCAAAACAATCGAGAGAGCTGAAATAAGCTTTCAAAAAGTAGAAGTCAAACAAAATCAATCAAAATAAAAAAATATAACTCTCTTGGGGTGTTTCTAATATCTACTTTGGGGCTATGGACATTTGGTTAGTAGTAGAGAAATGTTGCGATTAGAATCAAATACATCTCTGTCGAGGCTATGGATGCCCGAATGACAACTAATAAATGTACGGTTCTCCTTCCACACTCTATTCACAAATCACCCATCAAAATAAATCATTCCTACACATTGGCTAGTTTGTCTTCACTTATTTCCTATCAAATATTCACTGCAAGAGGTAATTAATTTCCATGTGCACACACTGGATCTCGATGAGAAAACATGATTAGTATGTTACCAAGTGTTGTTTAGACCTTGCTCATACTCTTGCTTTAGTCTAGTATCTTGTCTCACGATTTGTGCCTTGGGATAATCACCTTTTCATCGCCAATATTCTAGCTACATTTTCCATATCCTTCCATAACATTCGTTGTTCTTTTGCTTTGTTCAGAACATCCATGTGTATAAGATTTCCTTTTTACCATGTTTGAGGGAAACTTTGTCCCTTCTTTCAATAAACAATCTTGTCATTCTTTCTATCATCTATTTCTTGGCTAGCTTGCACTAGGGGCACACTTGCTCCTTCTTAGCACTTCATTGGTTTGAGTTCATCATCACGTTGAACTGTCCATATTGGCCTTGATCCGAATTATCTTCCTTATATATATGAATGGAGTTTTCCTTGTACATTCTCCCCTCTCGTTGGGGGCATCTTTGCATCTTTGTTTTCATGTACATAGCTTCGAAATTTTTCAAAAAGCCATAAAAATTCACAAATTCCTAGAAAATAAAAAAACATTGGTAAAACATTCAAATATCCAAAACATCGGTAAAATTCAAAATCCAAAAAATTGCTAAAAATATGAAAAATTGGTAAAATTTTCAACAATCCAACATTTCAAGACCCAAATCTATCACAGGACACAATGTCCTCGAACATAAAAATCATACTACAAAATATATTTCTTTGGCTCTCACTGTTTTTGCACACGACATGCAAATCGTTTTGATCTACCTCTATTAACAAAGCTATTTTACTTTCTATGTCTGTATTCCGTTGCACATATAGTTGCTTAGGACAATTTCATAATGCATGATTGATTTTTCCTAGGACTTCTACGTCCTCCATTTATTCACCTCGCATGTATCCTTTCTTGGGGTGCCATTTTTAACCCTTGTCATATAACTCGAACATTTGGGAACTACAACTAGATAACAAAAACATTAGTGCAACTCTATTGAACATTGTTTGTTTGAGTATGTTTGTTTGTGCTTATTTCCTTATTGGTCTATTTGTTTACTTTCTCGTACTGCATTGCATTATGTATGTGGCTTTGAGTTAGTCCTCATATCAAAATAAAAGTTACTCTTGCACCAATGAAATTGATCATATAGCAAAATGATGAAACCAAGTTGTTTCTAAGCCAACAGATATGTTTGTTATTTCCATAAGATAATTTCATTTTCTCTCCATTTCTAGAAACTATCTTCCACATTTCCTTGGTTCTACCAATGTCTAACTAGGCCCAGTTGGAATCCCTTCCATCATTTCCACCTTGGGCAATAGGGATTGTATTTATCCCCCTAGTTTATTCCATTAATTGAAACATGGCATTTCTATTCCAACCAATCAATTTGAACAACACCAAACTAAGCCAAGTTCAACTCCCCATTGTTGCAATATATTTCTGATGGGCTAACTTTTCATCCTTCTTTTTTGATCTTCAATCGACCTCTTCTATTACCCCATTAACACTCGAGGGGGAATCCTTCATTCTACTCATTTTCCTTCAAAAATTTAATTTTGTATGTAATTGTCTACTATCTTTGAAGTGGCGTCACTTGTGCTACACCACTCCAAAGAGGGGAAAATGTAGACACCTAAATCTTAGTACACAATTTTACTACTAAAATTGTATGATTATCATCTTTCCCATCAATTTTGTTAAAATTAGTGATTTCTAGCTATTTAGCTCCCTTCATTTGGGTTAATTAACAACACTTCATTTAGAATCCTATTTTAATCAATCAATTAACTATTATAACTTAATTAAGTCTTTTTAACCTTGTATTTAATCAATAAACCTTCTTATTGGTTAAATCCCTCTTTAAATCCTCTAAATTCTACCTATTTCCTTCTAAATCACCTCCAAATGGATTTCTAAACTTATCTTGTCCTATTAATTAATCCTAGTTGATTAATTAAATCATCTCCAACTCCCATGAGTTGTTAATTACTAATTAATTCCCTCTAATCATGTTTATCCCTTCTAATTCTACTTTACCTTTATCCCACATTCACTAGGTTTCTAACTTCTCCCAAATTTAAAAGCCATATAAATAACCTAATACCTTCCCCGCACACCTTACACCACACTTTCGCCAGGTGATATTATTTTCATATGATAAGGGCTATTCTATTGGAATAGCTCACTCATTATTACATCCATTCTTCTCATTTGTGAGTAGTAAAGGAAGATCCAAACATGGCCATCAAGCCATTTTGATTTGGAGATAACATTCATTTGATTGTTTATGATCAAGATAGGTTCATACTAAGAGAAATCATACATACAAAACACATTTAAAATTTCAAGGGGATGGCTTAACATTTGATGTTTTTCATGTTGGATGTGTTTAGAATTAGCTTTCCTCTTTAAGCTTTATCATGGTGTTTTTGGTAGATTAGCTATGTTAGGATACTACTTGGTGTTAGTTTCCTTTCATTAACTTAGCTTGATTTATTAGATGCACACACTTCCAATTAGATATGCATGTACAAAGAGGAAGAATATGGAAGACCTATTAATTAATTGAAAAAATGCCTCAATGATACCCAATCTCATACATTGTGATGATTGCAAGACATTTTCAAAATGATGTTCTTAATGTGGCATTAAGGCTATTTAAATAAATAAATTTTTAAATTGTGGTCTCATGGGCTATGATGATTGTTAAATATGCATAAGATGGAATTGTTGAAATGTTCGTATATATTTTGAAGAAAATACAATTGGAAGGATTGTAACTAGACTAAAAAACCTTTACAAGCAACCTTGTAGATTGTGCCATAAGTTGAGCATTGTAGACAAGACATGAAGATCCATCATAGAATTATGGAAAGCACAATGTTATCATATGTAGTTGTTATATTTTCCCTACTAGACATGTATGTAATATGTGGAAGCATCCAAAAGAGGTGTAAATTTTTAAACAAAATGCATAAAAAGATGACATACAACATACCCAATGATCAATGAGACGGATATACATAAAAATGATATTCCAATGGTGCAAGTTTCTTTTTATTCTTAATATAGGTTTTCCACCTAAGTAAAAGCTCCAAATTCACATGCATATAAATATTGAGGCTAATGGGTCATTCATATGTAGGTTTTTAGATGTTGTTTCATTCATTATTATTTTATTAAGTTTAGTGTTGATATTTTAAAGCTTTATTGATAGGGGAGAAAAAATTGAAAGTATGAACCTCATTTAATGTGACTCAATGAAAAAAATTCTCTATAAATTTGGTGGTGGTATGAAAATTTAATGACTTTCTTAAAATTCTTGTTCTACTATATACAAGAACACACCAATTATGTTTGTATTTTTTAAGTAATATTGAGTTTAAAAGGAAATGTTTTCCAAGGATGAGATAAGACATCAAAATTGATGGAAAGATAAGCTTTAAGGATTTTATTGATAGATTTGATTGTCCTAATAAGATTTTTTTATAATTATTATCTTTTCTCATAGGATTAATATTCTAAAAATTAATTTTCTACTTCATAGTGAATGTTGGGGGCTTGAAATTAAGGATCTATGAAATGAAGGTGTGAGGTAGAACACAAGATAAGTTGACATGGTTTTTTATCGATGCTAGTTTAGATTGGATTGCGTAACATTGAAAATCCTTTCAAATTTGAAAATTTGGTCATGCTTAGGAAACATCATCAAATGAAAAGAATGAAACGAAACACCTTATAAGCCAAACTAGATGTATATGTTAAAAATATTAGAATGAAAATGTAAGAAAAAAACAAATTTGTCTTCCTACTCTAATCTTCCTAGAAAATACCTCAGATAGAGAAATGGATTGAAAGGGGGAGAGAGATTATACCTACACTTACCTACAAGTTTGTAAAAATCCTCCTTTGATGTGTTGGATTTTCTCTTGGATGGAAGTTCAATTGCTTCAGATTTGATGTGGATTCACTTGGGCAGCACCCCCTTGATTTCCTTGAATTGCTAGATGTTTGATGAAGGATGAATTGATTGAATATGGATTGATAAAGTGGATGGATTGATTGGATGATAAAAATGGAAAAATTTGGTTATAGATTCTTAAGATGGCTCTCATGGAGGAGGAGAGCTTAATTTATAGTTAATGAGTGGAGGATTCAATGGCTAAGATGAAGCCAAGTTGGATTTGGATCAAGGGTGGAAAGTGCATGAGAAGAATGGAGAATTCTAAAATGGATATTTCTAGAATTTGAGAGAAGTCTCCATTGAATTAAAAATTCAATACAAAGGGAGATATATTTGAATTTTTAAATATGAAAGAGGGAAATTTAGAGAGAGTTCTAGAAATAGAAGCCTCTAGATTTAGAGGTGAGGATGTGATTAGGATTAGAATTAGATTAGGTTAATAAATGATGATTAGAGGTGAGGTTACATGGAAAGACTAGGTGTAGGGATGTGTAGAGTAGGTGGTTAGGTGGAAGTAGGAATATTAAATTCTTATATAATGTTAATGAAAAATTAAAATAGGATAATAGGATATAATGAGTGATTAATGATAATATAGGATATGATGATGAATTAAAAAAGATTAATAATAGAATAATGGAATATTAGATAAATGATAAAGGATAATAAAATGATAAAGGGGAAAAATGATAAAATGGATTAATAATAATTAACCTTGCGGTTAATTATTATATGGATTCAGATGATGTTGCGGGGACGATTAATCGTAATTAATCATGTCGACATTTTAATTGTCTACACTAAATAACACACTAAAAAGTGATGTGCTAGAGAGAAACAAGAAATATAATCTTAAAGAGTAACTCATGCTTGTAATATTGTATGCCTCCTTAAAACTAACCTAAATGAACAAATCTAAACTAAATGTATGAATGGAGACAAGAAACATCACACACAAGAACATGTGATAGTGAAATATATTTTCTTTTAAAAAATTTAAGAAAAAAAGATTTTTTTATAATCGAAATAATACCAAGTTCATTTAATATGCACAATAAAAACCTACTTGTACTTTAAAATTGAAAAAGAGAGTAATAAATACAATGTTTTTAATTTGGTTATATCTAGCAACTCAAACTGGAGTGCAACAAATTATTTCAATAGAACTATATAATACTCTAAATAATGTGACAATATGTTAAGCTAAAAATAATATGGTCAATGTAAACTAATCAAACTCAAATGATCGAGATCTAGGCTAGTTACGACACAAGAAATTGTAAATTATGAAAAAGTAATTACTTGATATCCAAAATAAGAAGAAAATTGGTCAAACACATGAAGACGATTGAAATCAACCTCATTGCATTGAAAACTACTTGAAACATGAAGAAATAGATAAAAAGTTTTCGAATTGTTAAAAATTCTATATGATCCATGTCGTAAGGCCCACGATGTTGGTATGGAGGTAAATCCTATACTTGCATACTAGCTATGAGTTATAAAATGTGCAAATGAAACAACATGTAAGAATAATAAACCAAACGCATTTGTAAAATACTATTAAGTTATATTCAATGGAATTAATAGGGAATACTATATTACTTTGCAATGTTTGGTAATGCTATAAATGAATATTACTATGGTTAAAAAGTGGGCTTCCTAACTAATTTTCCTATATTGTAAAATACTATAACTTATATTCAATGGAATTAATAGGAGTATTTTAATAGTTTACAATGTTTAGTAAGGCTATAAATGAATATTTCTAGGGTTAAAAAGGGAAGTTAATTCCTAATTAATTTTTCTTTATATTGAAATAAGATATATATGTGAATGACAAATAACATATACTTATGGAATGTAAATATTCACTACTATCTAATATATGTATATTATGTGATTCTTTGGTATGAATTTTTTTTCATAAATACATCATTACAAGAAGGTAGTTATAATAGAAAAATAGTTGAAAAGGGAAACAATTACAATGGTTCATATTTTGGTTAATGGATTATGTTCTTATCATCATTGCAGGTCATGAAACTTATAACATATGGTATTCTAAAGGTGATCTGGAATGGTGTGTATATGGAGAGGGCCAATTCATATGCCACATGTTTGAAGAATGATAATATGTAGACTTTGATTCTAGATAAACTCTATGTGTAGTATGGAAAAATGATTTATAAATGGCCCAAGATATCAAGAGGTTGTATTGGAAGTGAAGTGTTGAGGACATGTAATGCAACATGATGAAGATACCTTCATGGAAGTGCACAAAGTACATGTAATATTACAAGTTATGCAACATCAAAGCCCTACACAATAACCCCTAGGCATTGCACATGCACACAAAGGGTATTATGTGTAGTGCTATGTAATAGTTCCGAGGAATCGTATGAGCATACACCTAGAAAATGTGTTTGTTGGAGTGTTCATTTACTTAAATGTTTAGATTTTTTTGGAACAACGATCCCCATTATATATTTAGTTAGTTAAAATTGACCTAAACTTATTGAAGGCTGTACTTCTTATTCTAATTAGCATATTTATTTATCTTGATCACTCAAAATAAATAATGTGTTCTTTAGTGGGTGGGTATTTGATGTGGATCCAATTGCAAGAGGTTGAAATACCTCCAAAACACACACAAACAATTTGCAAAAAAATCAGAAGCTTCAAAATAGTTTTCTTCTCATTCCGGAATCCACACTAATCTTTTACATCATTACAATATTCCTTTTATTTCACATTAGCTCTAAAAACCCTAAAATGCCAAAAACCCTAAAATGCCAAAAATTACCTATTAGTAAAACACCTCGGATGGGCCCCAAATTTTATGTACAAAATATGCCTTCATAATTGAAGGCTCACGCCAAATTTTTGGCTTATTCTATAAAGCATAGAAAAATTTATTAAAACTCTAAGTTTTAGACAAAAGCAAAAAAATATTCGAGCCAATTTTAGACCACTAGATGAAGGAATCGGTCCAGTAAAATATGCCGAAAAGGTGACAACCTTTGTTAAAATGTTGGTCATGGCATATCACTAATCAAGTTCTACCACCCTAGAAAATTTTAAGACAATGCAATGGTTGAATCAAAAGTTATGGCCTTCAAAAGTTATGCTCTTGCACCAAAGAGTATTAATGTACCTTCATTGATTTGATCCTACGTTTTCATGCATAAATATTTATGATCAAAATTAGAAGGATAATGTGTTGCTACTATTTGAAGAAAATATGAGAAGTACGGCTTAAGAAGATCCATGTTGAATGCTAGATGAAAACCCAAGTATGGTGGTAAGTCAAGAATAAATGAGTTCTCACCAACTATATGTGATATGGTGTAAGGACTAAATTATTAATGCTTCATCTTCTAGTTTGGACCCTTGAAGCGCTCCTTCTAAAGATGCAACCAAAATTTATTACCTATTTTTAAGCCAAGAGGTGTGCATCCATGTCAAGGAACTCATAATTCTCTTGTTTGTGCTAGAATATATGTTGAACGTATAAGTGAATAAACTAGATTTTCTACATAAACTTTTGTGACTTACCCACTTATTATTAATGTAAGTGTGGCTTCATGTCGAATGTTTGAGTCAAATGAGACGTTTAATGGTTCTAGTTGTTGGAATCCAATACATGTTCCAAATAGACTATGTCATTTAGAGTTGTGAAAAATATTTTTGTAGGATGTCGGTTGTATAGAAAATTATCATCCCAAGTGGATGAATGCTTATTGTTGTCTAAACACAACAAATGAAAATGTGTGGTTGACAATTTTTTTGTACATATTTTGTGGATGAAATGTTATATAATGTCAAATCATATATCCCTCATTTCCCACATTGTTTTCAAAAATTGACTTACAAAGCACGAGTCATGATCATACACAATATATGTTGAGAGCCCAAAGTGTACACAAACATGGCTAAAGAATGAATATGTAGTTTCTTGCAAGTTGATTTCCTTCTTGAAAGAAACTATGATGGTCATCTTTTAAAACCTATCAAGTGCCATATCAAACATAGACTCATTTTGGTGCTTTATCATATAGTGTTAATTCATACCATTTGTTATGATATATTCCCATGACTCAAATGGAACCAAAAAAGCGTCTAAAGTCCCATCTTCTTGTTTATAGGTTTAGTGTGCAACAAAAAATTGTAAGACTTAATGTGGTGCTTTATTTATTTATACATTTGATACCAAGTGGATGCCAATAAAAACATACTACAAACAAACAACACTAAAAACACCCCCAAAAAATTGTAAACAAGTATCAATTTTAAATCTTGGTCAACTCAAATCACACTAAAATACAAAAGTATATTGAATAATTTGATTGCATTTATAGAACCGTATGTGCAACATACAATTTGACACATTTGCAAGTGTAAACTATGACAACACTAACGAAATACATTTTAGTGGCGCAATGGTGAGTGATAATATTTTAAATAGATTTCATAACTAAGTTAAGCATTTGATGACAAGAGGAAAGTGAATACATTTATACAAGATAATAAAGCAACTTGGACGTGACCTATGCTTATCTAAGATATGTATTAAAATTTGTAAAGCTACATTGGATATGTGCCTCGCATTTTTAATCCCATATTTGTTGTTCAAAGAATAAATCGGTGCAATAAATTAATTTGTATTGAAAGTGGATGAATCTCACGTACTATTAAAACATAAGTTTTTACAAAGAAATATATTTATACTCGGTTAACAAAGCGACTGGTCCTCTTTAAATTATTGCTAAAATTATATGATACTAAAATAATAGTTTTCCCATATTCGGTAAAAACTTGGTGTTAAATTATTTAGTAGTAAAATTTGTATATGATATAGCAACTAGTATTGAGGTATTATGTAATGGTTTTTAATTTTTCAAATATAAATTTATATATCGTGTTAGATATTTTTGGTAATATTTTTGATTGAAAAGTCACTTTTATTAATAATATGTAATAGTACAATGTTGATTGTACAAAAATGGGTGGAAGAAATCACACCCCAATATACTAATCACATTGAGTTAAAAGTAACCTCGAAATAGTCATATAAAAATCATTCAAGCAAAATCAAAGTTCAAAAAATTAATGAAAATTATACATTTAAAACTAGCATTAAAAATATGTATGATTATTATATCTATATAAAATTAATCAAAGAGAATATTCTATAATAAAGTCTA
The DNA here is from genome assembly GCA_018340775.1 of Taxus wallichiana var. yunnanensis. NCBI lineage: Eukaryota > Viridiplantae > Streptophyta > Pinopsida > Cupressales > Taxaceae > Taxus > Taxus wallichiana. The sequence goes on from CM031238.1 coordinate 100,407,544, forward strand.
GAAATATAATATACAAATTTTGAGTCCCAATATTTCTACTCCTATGCATATTCTTCTTGATCTAACTCCTTCCTACAAATTTATGACCTTTTTATATTAGTGTGGTTCTCTTGAATAATTAATTTTATTTTTTTGGCCCAGGAATCGGGGTCTAGGGTTGATGCCCTAAGCGTGTTTTTATGTCAAAGTACAAGGCGGGGTCAAGAGACAATGCCCCAAATCTAGGAATAGTTAGAGGTTCTTGCGGTCTTTGGAACATACTAATTTTATGCATTCCCGTGCCAACCATTTGCACATCAAGATTAGAGAATTTGGACTTTTTAACACTTAAAATGTCTACCAAATACGTAAACAAAAGTTTGATGCGATTTTGTAACTAAAATCCTAAATGAAGACCTCGCGAACTTCAAATAGTTTTTACACCTCAAAACTCCACTCAAGACGATTAGGGTTTTGAGTTACTTTTGCACCTCAAAACTCTACCCAAGACTTGACTGGAGTTTTGCCTTACATTTGCACCTCAAAACTTTGTTGAAGACTACAACAAATTTTTGAGTTAAATTTCTACCTCAAAAGTATGCCAAAGACTATGATGGAACTTTGAGTTGATATCTGCACCTCAAAAGTTTGCTAGAGATTATAATAGAACTTTGAATTGCATTTTCACCTCAAAAGTCTATGAAAGACTCGCACGATGGAACTTTAAGTTTCATTTGCACCCCAAAACTCTGTCGAAGATCATGGCGGGGTTTTACCCTACTTTTTCCTTGAAATATCCACCAAGACCTTGCAAGGAATTAAGATTTGGGAGTCACCTTGCAACTTGCATCTTGATTGTAAAATTGCACCAAACCTCTCGAAAATCAAATACAAAGGGCCTTTGTATTTTAGAATCCGAGTTTCAAAAGCATTTTGGAATATTGTAAAAGTGTTTGAAAACTTTGAAACTTTAAAATACAAAGGAGAGAAAGTAAATCAGAACCTTGAGTTTGTGAAGCATTTTGTAATTGAGTTGTAAAGCGCTCCAAAACTCACGAAAGTCCGAATTGGTCCATTTTCTCAACACTTTAGAAAAAAATATTTCTTGAGCCCCATAGATTTATTAAATCCATTCCATGACTTCAATATGACTGAATTTGATCATTTGTACCAAATATTCTTTTTGGATTCAATCTTTTCGCTAAAGTTCAAACTTGGGACAAGGTAGCTATAATTTTAGTTTTAATTAATGAAGGCTTGTGCGATTTTATCATAAAAGGACATATTTGTTACACTCTATTATAAGATAAATTTGTGCATCTTCTTTTATCATAAGATGACATATTTGTTACACTTTGACATGAGACGTTGATGTTTGTGTGCTCGATAACTACAAGTTTATCCCATTTTTACAATGAACATTTTGTAAGGATATTTATTTAGAATTTCTTTGTTATAAAAATGTTTAATCACTTTACAAATGTATATAGTTATAAACATAAAAATGTGTAAATCTTCATTCTTCTAAGCGAGTAGTTTGCTACACTCAGTCGATTTCTATATGCATAAATTGAGTGGTTCACATAGCAAACAACTCGGTTGACAAAGGAGGGCAAGGTCTAAAGAGCCTCACCCGAGGCGGATGAGTGCGCTCCCTATCGGGGACTCCTCTCCCTCTAGCTAAAGAGTTCATGGGTAGGTATTTCCACCAATCCATCACCATTCAAGTAATCTAGTGAGAGAGTGTCAATCACCAATCAGTTTGGTGGAATCAATCATGATGGGTGTGTTTGGTTTAGATTTTGATTTGGTAAAGTGTGTTCGGTTTAGATTATGGTCAATCAATTTTTAACCTATAGGTCAATTTATCTTATACCAAAATGAAAAAATATTGAATAATTTGATCGCATCTATGAAACTTTTTGTATAACATTCAATTTGACACACATGCAAATGTAGCCTATGATAATAAATCCCATACATTGCACGAATATTATATTGGGGAATGTGACTCTCACTTTTATCATCTATCATCACTTTATTTGAATAAATATAAGAAATTAAAATTGACAAAATACCATTCACAAAATTTATCTCTAGTATAAATCTTTTGATTAGATTCACCATCATCATCTATCATCACTTTATTTGAATAATAAATATAAGAAATTATAATTGACAAAGTTTCAAAATACCATTCACAAAGGTTCTCTCCATTATAAATCTTTTGATTGGATTCAATACATCAATTCATGTGATGCCTTCCATATTAATTTTCCTATCTAGTGTATATTAATATGTGCTCCAAAAAAAAATGGCTTAAAAAATTCTAACGAATATTTATTTTCAACAAATTAATATGGACATCCTCGACGTACTTTACAACTCTACAATTGCAAGTTATTATCCTCTCCAAAAATGCAAGTAGCATCTATTTGTCTCGGAGTATCTATGCATGTTGAGAGAGGAAGTCTATTTTAATGGATGTCAATCTTCAAATATAACTAGTCTGATTTTGTCTGTATAAAGATGGCAACATTTTCTATAGAACAAGACTACGTGGCAAGAATCTATTTGTCAAGGGGATCATCTTGGAGCGTGTTGCTTTTGTCATCCCAAAAGTCCAAATCGTTGAGTACAATGGATAAAAGCAATGAAATAATTTTTAGTGGCGATAATATTTTAAATATAGTTGATAACTAAGTTGAGATTTTGATGACAAGGAGAAAGTGTATAAATTTATACAAATGGAAGAAGATAATAAAGCAATGTTGACGTGATCTGTACTTATTGGATGTGTATTTTTAATCTCATATATATACATATCAAGTGAAATGGTATATTTTTAAAAAGAAAAGTTATAAGAAATAATTGTATGTTAATTGAAAAGTGTATTTATAGTAAATATTTTGTTTTAAAAAATCATTAAATTATTATTATTTATTTAAATTTTAAAGAATTCAATTTATTGAAGTTGTTTAAGTTTTTGAAAAGACTAATCCAATAAAGTATATTTTAAAATGTAATGTATTTGAAAATGATTTTTCTCATAAAATTTGTGAAAATGTTTTTAGATTTTTTATGAGAGATGATGAGCGGCATGTCTTTGAAGATACACAATCTTCATTTCCAACAATTTCAAACAATTCTCGGTTTATGTCCTTCCATTCGTATAATTATATATTTTAGGTATTACAATTAAATATATTAAACATTAAAAATCGTAATATAGAATTGAGCTCGTTTAATTCCTAAGAACCCCACTCCCACGCAATTACAATTTTATACTATGAAATAAAAAATTAAATCATTGCACAAACATAACTATAGGATCGCAACACCCAAATGTATTTAGACCTTGAAGTTGTACAATAAAATAAATCTCCATTGGCATTAATGAGAGTAGATGTTTTTTTATATCCATAGGAATTAAAGTCCAACCCAAGTGACTTAGTGTTGTGAAGCTCTAACACATGGAAAACCCCCTTATAAACTCTAGTGCTATATGCACAAGCCCCCAATGAGAGTAGAAGTTGATGAGATAGTCATCTCTAGATAATCTAATGATGTCGGTAGAATTAATTGTAAGCTTTAAGACAAACATTGTTAAAGTGGAAAGAGAAATTAGTATGAAATTAGTGGGTTTGCACATTTAGCAATTTTCATAGGATGACGTGGAACAATAATGAGGCATGTTAAATGCAAAGAATCAATCTTATAAGACATGTTTAGTTTTCACATTAACAAAAGGCACGATTTTTACTTAGACTCTACAAGGAGATATGGAGCTTGGAAGATAGTGCAACCATACGTGAGAATGAACATGCATACATTTTACATGTCAAGGGAAAATTAAGAGAGCTTTACAAGTGGAAAGCCTTTCACACCATTATAAGAGAGTTGGACTATCTAACAATCTACATGGAGTAACTATTGAAAAGCATAAACAATTAATACCTCATTTGTTTTTTGAATTTATAAGTAATAGGAGGTTTTGAGAGGGGCCTCACCCTCGTACATTAAAAACTAGAAGAAAGTGAGCATTACAACATAAAAAGAGAAAAAGAAACCAAGGAAAGATAAAGAGCCTCACAAAAATAGTCTCAACCAAAATAAGGGAATGGAAAACAACAACCTATAAAAAAAAAAAACCACAGGAAACCTTGATTCATTTGACAAGTCTTTCAAAATCCTTAGTCACCTCCCATTATTTAACAATTTAGGACCGGAGAATAGTGCTATGATTTAATAACAAACAAAATCATGCACACATGATCTAAATGATTCCCCACAAAATCTACAGTAGTGGAAATATAAACTAGAATAATCCAAATCACACAAAAGTACATACACATAACAAGCATGTACCATGGTTCACCCAATGTGGGCTACATCCACCAAAGATAGAGATCTCATATATATATATATATATATATATAACCAGAGATTACAAACCAACTCTTCTGCACAAGAGTACATGTATCTCTACAAGAGTATCTCCTCCTCTCAGATCTCCAACCAAATCTGCCTGAGTACACTAAACCGTGCCTCCATACGACCAAAAAATCTCACATAACCAGGAACTACTTCATCTCTGAACTACGACCAAGTTCTCTGTGGATTTGCAAACAAGACCTCTCACATAGGTCTACCAGATATACAACTAAGACTGTGCACCAAGAAGTAAGTCTGTCTCTCCATCACTGCATAACCTGTGTAAACATGAAGACGACCTCCTCTACAATATCTAGATCTACATGCATCAACAATACAATATGATCCCATGGATCTACAATACAAGACTAGATCTACATAGATCTATAATACAAGACCTCACCAACATGTGGATCTACAAGAAGAAAACTATGTGCTTTGCATACTATGCAATCCATTACAATGAGACAATAAATATACAAAGGAAATACAGTAGAAGACATTACCCTATTCTCACCATTTAGATGTACCTACTATTTCCTTCTGTCCAGCTCCTCTCCATGGAGACTCTGTCTTCATGTAACATGTTCCTTTTTTCTCTTCTTCTTCTTCTTCTTCATCCTCTCAATCTCGGAGAATCAAGGATCTAATCCAATCCTTCTCTTCATTCTTTTTTTTTTCTAAACCCTAGCTTTCATGCTTATATAGGCGTATATAAACTTAGGGCACTTTAGCCATGCAATTACATCCAATAGATTTTCTTTAAAACAAAATCTATATTTAAAGCTCGTGACTTAAAAAATAAACACTTCACACAGTAACCGGCACTAGTTAGACCTAACCACGTCCAGCTTCCTTTTTCCACTTTAATCAATGCTCGATTCATCGTGTTAGTAGTCACTTTCATTACATGCTAACTGTGAAGCAATCTAGCTCCACAACCTAACAATCTCCCACTTGGAGATAAATTGTTGAACCTCTGTACCTGTACTTGTACATCACTATCCTCAACACACCATGAAGACCATCTATTCTTTCCTTCAACAATTCTCTCAAAGAAAAATAAAACCAGGAAGATCAAACCATCTTCTCAAACCAAGAAGATGAAACCATGACTTACCAAACTTGCACGAAGCTACAACTGATCTGTGACACCAAGCCTCAAGCTCCCACTGAATCGTAACACCATACCAATTGTTGGTATCAGACAAACAAACCAACCTAGCTCCTTATGCAACAAGCCATCATGACTAACACACTTATAAGAGCTCCCACTCAAACTAAAGTTCTGAGCCTCAATCGCATCTCAGCCATACACTCGTAAAACCAACAATGTTCTCCATCCATCTATCTATGTCTCCATGCAACCACCAATGCAACTAACCAAGACAAGTCAAACTGGAATATGTGAAAAAATAAACAAGATCCTGGGTAAAGACAACCCAAATGAGTTATACCTACAACAGTGGGTGATCAATCCACAAACCTGCATAACTCAAAGAATCCAAACACTGCAATCTGCAAATCCAATCCTACATAAACAACTAGCATGTCCAAGACAATCATCTGTAGATAACATCTCTCAAGGAGTAACATAGTAATCAAGAGGAAATACAAACATCCCCTACTCATGATCAAATTATCCATGTGCAAATCAAACATTTGCATCATCATAGACTCACAAAACTGAATCTATCCAACATGTACAAACTCACCATGTACATCCATCCATATCACCGGCTCTCCAAAATCTCCAAGTCTGCCACCAACTAACTCCAAAGCTGAATATGAATCATGTGCTCATCAATGTCAATAACAAACATCCATGTTAAACCATGCCACTAATACCAAGTGCAAATACTAACAAACATTTCATCAACATACTCAGACAAACCAAACAAGATGAAAGCAAATAACAAGGGCACCATCTAAAAATGGTAAATAAACACTATCATCAAACCTCAGTAACTAAACCGACCTGTGTCACCGCCCGACCGACCATGATTACTGGATGACTGACCATGATTTATCCTAATCGACACCGGTCTCTCAGTAACTAGCAGAATTTATCTTTTAACCCTTAAAACTCGAAAAATTACACTATCATCTTCACCTAATTGAATCTAACCATCAACTGTAATCCCATAGGGATAACCAGGCACCAAAAAATAAACCAGAAGTGACATCACAAAGTAATAAAATCAATATACCTACAAATCCGTGACCGTTCTCTAAAACCAATTAGTGCCTCTGCCACTCTGAATAGTAGCAATCTCCTCTCACTCGCATGTGCATCATGTATCCAATCCCGCAATGCCAACAACCACATGTGGCTTGCTCCCACCGAACACAAAATCCCCTGCGCACCGCCTCCAACCGTGTCTAACCATGAATTTTCATTAAGGATCTCATCCTTATACTAGAAACCTTGTTCTCAAGATTCCACACAACTGGGAAATAAAATTCAAACGCAACACTAAGAAACCATGGTGTAATTTTTTTCACACAATCCAAACATAATATCATTTGCTCCAAATGAAAGAAATAAAACATGAACCATATAGAGATACCTGACTCAAAGTCTCAATGGACTAACCGAGCCAACTCTGTCCTCTTTCTGATCCAAACATTGAAGTGATCAACATTGTTTCTACCTGTACACACTGTGCCAGAAACCAGATCCTCCAAAACAGGACACTGAACCAACTTCCCTCTCTTGCTGCAAAAAACCCTGTACAGATAAGTTACCACAAAGACCAACCATGGTCATCCCCTAACCAACCATGGTTAGCTGACTAGTATTGGTTCCTCTGTGACCGACCTCGGTTCTCAGACCGATGTCAATGCTGCTGGAACGAACCCAACGCCACACAATTTGGCATAGCACACCACACCAAGTGCCTACTTCGACCGAAGCCGATAGTTGAGTTGAGCTAGTCATTTCAAGAAGCATCCAAATCTCGTACAAAAACAATACAACAAATCCATGCAATAAATTTCATCAAGATGAAACACATCACCTTACCAGCACCAAGACACTCAACCGCATCTTCAACTTGAAGAACATGTTTCTCTGATGGAAACCCCGTCTTCGTTCTGTGCTACTATATTCAAATTCTCTAATGAAGCCCCTAAATTTAACTGCACCAAAGGATACATAACTGCTCCTTTTCTCTCATTCTCAGATGTAGATCTGTAATCCTAAACATGCATGTGCAACCAAAATAATATAAGCACTGCAATACCAAGATAAAACCATACCTCAATAATTGGATCTGCAATCTGACCAACATGTTTGTGCCTCCAAGAACTGGGACACCTCAACAAACAAGATACATTCCATGCATCTTTCTATTTCTTTAGATCTGTGATTTTCTGTTTAAAACTAGGTTGCCCAGTAACGCGCGGTCATCCTGTAACTTCCAGGAACCTTACTCTTCCAGCTCCCATTTGAGATTAAATCTCTTCCTGTGATCTTCTCATCACGAAAAATAAGCACCGCTTCGATACCATTCTTTGGGAATTTGGGAGTGATGAATAGTGCTATGATTTAATAACAAACAAAATCATGCACACAGGATCTAAATAATTGCCCACAAAATCTACAAAGAAGGTGGAAGTATAAACTAGAATAATCCAAATCACACAAAGTACAAACACATAACAAGCATGTACCGTGGTTCACCAAATGTGGGCTACGTCCACCAAAGATAGAGATCTCATATATATATATATATATAATATAACAAGAGATTACAAACCAACTCTTCTACACAAGAGTACATGTATCTCTACAAGAGTATCTCCTCCTCCCAGATCTCCAACTGCATTTTCCCGAGTACACTAAATCGTGCCTCCATACCACCAAAAATCTCACATAACCAGGAACTACTACATCTCTGAATTGCGACCAAGTTCTCTGTGGATCTGCAAACAAGACCTCTCACATGGGTCTACCAGATGTGCAACTAAGACTGTGCACCAAGAAGTAAGTCTGTCTCTCCATCACTACATAACCTATGCAAACATGAAGACGACCTCCTCTACAATATCTAGATCTACATGGATCAACAATACAATATGATCTCATGGATCTACAATACAAGACTAGATCTACATAGATCTATAATACAAGACCTCACCAACATGTGGATCTACAAGAAGAAATGCTATGTGCTTTGCATACTATGCAAGCCATTACAATGAGACAATAAATATACAAAGGAAATACAATAGAAGACGTTACCCTCTTCTCACCATTCAGATGTACCTACTATTTCCTTCTGTCTAGCTCCTCTCCATGGAGACTCTGTCTTCATGTAACCTGCTTCATTTTTTATCTTCTTCTTCTTCGTATTCATCCTCTAAATCTCGGAGAATCAAGGATCGAATCCAATCCTTCTCTCGCATTCTTTTTTTCTAAACCCTAGCTTTTACGCTTATATAGGTGTATATAAACTTAGGGCACTTTAGACATGTAATTACATCTAATATATTTTCTTTAAAACAAAATTTATATTTAAAGCCTTTGACTTGAAAAATAAACACTTCACACAAAACCGGCGCCGATTAGACCTAACCACGCTTGGTTCCCTTTACCACTTTAAACGATGTCGGTTCATCGTGTTACAAGTCACTTTCATTACATGCTAACTGTGAAGCAATCTAGCTCCACAACTTAACATTATTTAACGAGGATTTTGAGATAACCTTTCAACAAAATCTTATCTTCCATCTCTTTAGGCCTTTTTCCATGTTGTGAAGTCTTTATGTGTTTTCTCTCTTTTGGGCCACCTCATGTATCATACTTCTTATTCTTTGTCATGTCTAGGAGGATGGCAATTCTTATTACACAATTATTGATGGTTACCTTGCTTAGGGTAGCTATCTTATTGGGAGTTTCCTTTATATTTATGTTATCCTTTTTCATCTTGTCATTTTTATCTTCTAGGGATTGACTCTATTCTCCAACATTTTAATGTTATCATGATCTCCCTCGCAATTATTTCCTTGTAAAAATTGAGTGCAGATTCAACTTCTCAATGACCTTAATAAGCAAATTGAGGCTACTAGAATGAAGTTTAATTTTAATTTGTAAACCATTAGACTTATCTTGGAATTTCTTATTAAGGTTATCTATGTCTTTGAAAACATCTTTAGATTCTTGAATGTTCACATCGTGGCTTTGACACCCACATCAACACTTTTTAACCCTGATATTCCTTTTGAGAGGAGGTATAAATATCCATAAAATAATCATAATTAGGATAAGAGTTGATGTCCTTGATCTCATAGTACCTTGAATTATAGCTAGATCTTTAAAAATTTTAGTATATTCATCCTTGTCCTTAAGAGGAACTCAAATGGTTATGAACTTGGAAATAGAAGTCTTTTCCATAGATTTCCTTTGGGAATGGTTGGACTCAAAAATTATAACAAGAGGGGAATGATTTAAAGCATGGAATAAATGAAAATGATCCCTTGATGTAATTGAGAGTCCATATTTGAGATGACCATTCCAGGGGAGTTATAATTGACATAACTTGTAAAGTTGTTATATGAAATGTGTCATTGGTGAGCAAGAGCTTGTTGATGTTGGATTAGAAATTGTAATATGTATTGAGTTCATTAAATTCTCAACATATTCATTGTAATAAAAATACCACTTCATCCTTCACAAGAAAAAAACTAATTAACTCAACATACTACTAAAAATATAAACCATAATCTCAATGAATTAGAAATATTTTTCTTTCCTTAAGGAAATAGATATGAAGAGGAGGATTGAAACAATAATGACATCTATTTCCATGTTTGGATTGATTTGAAAGATGAGAAATATGGGTGAACTGATGTAAACGTAACGTAAAATAAAATTATTATGAATGCATGCAATAACAAATAAATATATAAAACATATAATATTACTAAGGTAGTTGTCAAGCCAACTCCTACAATATTTTAGTCTCTCACTAATAAAAATCATTAGATGGTGTGACATCTGCTTTTGAGTTATAGACGTTTTCCTATAATGTTATTAAAAATATTTCCTTTAGTAAATGAAAACTAATTTCAAAAATTAATTTTTTTGTGATAATTTTAAAGTTACACTTGAGAATGGATTTAAACCCATTAGAAATACTAGGACGAGTGCAATTTTGATTAGTGTGATTCTTATACAATTACAAAAATATTTTATGAAGAAACACATTTATATTTGAAAAGCATGAAGTTAATTTAATGTGACTCAAGAAATGTTTTCTCCAATACTTGATATTAAAATACGACTAGTATTTATTTAGTTCTTTTAATATGATGGCCTACATAGAAATTGAGTTGATTTTGATTTTTTCATAAATAACAATGAATAATTTATTTTTTCTACTAGTAGCCTAAACAAACAAACCATGTATGATGGATAGGCTCTTCCAATTAGATATGCATGTGAAAAACATGAAGAATATGGGAGGCCTATTGATTAATTGAAAAAATTGTCACAATGATACCTAATCTCATACATTGTGATGATTGGAAGACATGTTCATTATGATGTTCTTAATATGGCATTAAGAATCTTTAAATAAATGATTTTTTTCATTTTTGGTCTTATGGACTACGATGATTGTCAAATATGCAAAATATGGATTCATTGAAATGTCCCTAAATATTTTGAAGCAAATACAATTGGAAGGATTCTAACTAGACTAAAAACCTTTACAAGCATCCTTGTAGCTTGTGCCATAATTTGAGCATCGAAACATTACATGAAAATCCATCAAATATTTAGAGAAGGCATAATTTTATCATATGTAGTTGTTATGATTTCCTCGTTAAACATATATGTAAAATGAGGAAGCATCCAGATTTAAGTGTAAATTTTTAAACAAAATGCATCAAAAGATGATATCACATATTGTGATCAACGAGATGGATATGTATAAAAATGATATTACTATGATGCTTTTATTTCTATTCTTAGTATATGATCTCCACCTAAAGTATAAGCTCCAAACTCACATGTATATATAAATAATGAAGCTAATAATTCATCCATATATAGGTCTTTAGATTTTGTTTCTAGTCCTTATTATTTTATTAAGTTTAGTATTGATATTTTAAAGATTTGTTAAAAGGGAAAAAAATTTGAAAGCATAAAATTCATTTAATGTGAATCAACAAAGCTTTTCTCCGATAAATTTTATAGTGGTATGAAAATTTGATGACTTGTTTAAAATGTTTGTTTTGTTAGATACATGAAAACTAAATTTTTGTTTTTATTTGGTTCTATATACACTCAAATTTGATTATTCTACTTTTGACATTGCTAGTCTTGACATTGCCCTCTTTCTCAAACAAGTGCACTTTACCCATTCTCATCTAGTACATATTTAGGTCTCTTTTCTAGCTTGTTTCATATTACACACTCATCTAATGACAGCTTTAAGAATTGAATACATGCCATTTATTAATAAATTATATTGGTCATCTTATAAACTTCACACTTTAGATTGTCTCTCTGGGATAAAAACGTACAATAGGGACATGAATGTCCATATGTTCTTGACCCTAGTGTACGATTTTTGCCTTGCTCAATTTGATCCCAAAATTTTAGTTACAGATTATTCTTTGGGTCATTTACTCTTTCTTAGTCAACTTTTGCAACTTAAATCACCTTTGGAAGCATATATAAGCAAGTGAAACTCACCTCATATAGAGCCTAGCACTCTTTTGGGCTCTTATTACAAAATCTAGCACAAAAGGCATCCAAACCTCCCTACACTTTACAAGTAACTTTGCACATTCATTATAGAACACCATCTATAAATCTAAAGCTTCCCACTAGATCTAGGGGATTGCTTCCTACATTTTCACACACTCAAAGTCACTCACTCAATTAGATTTGCGAGAGAGAGACTCTAGTCAAACACATGAGTTCTAGGTTGGTGATTTGGTTCTTAAAGAAAATCAAAAGAACACTAACATTGAGACTGCATTGAGAGAAAAATTAAATCCCAATTAGTTGAGCCCTTACATGGTCATTGAACGAATGCGTCCTAGTGTATATTGTTTTGCCATGCTAGAAAGTCGGCCCATTACGAAACCTATGAATATCATGCACTTGAAATAATAATACACTTGATCTACATACATCCTTTTTCTTGTACATAGCTATGCACTAGAAAATACAAAAACATTGATATAATCATACAAAAAAATATCATTTTTTATAAAATGTAAAAATTAGGACCTAGTTCTCCAACATATAGTGTTAGCACTTTATATTATACATTGTATTTATCCTTTTGGTTTGATGGATAATATTTTTATTATTTACACACATGTAGTCATGGGGTATATTGGGCATGATGTAGGAGTAGACACCCTAAAAATACATACAATTTCCATCCTACTTCTATCCAATTACAATTAATTAAATTAATTCTATCTTGTCATACACCCCTTTGGAATTAATTAGATTGATTCCACCATTTAAATACACCCTTTTAGAATTAATTAGTTTAATTCTAACAAGCCTTCGGAATTAATTAAATCAATTCTTACACCATCCTAACTAATATAATTAAACATTTATTTATTTAAATGGTTAATTATCTCCTCACAATTAAATTAATTTAATTCTACCATGCTCTTGGAATTAATTAAATTAATTCCTAACACCTTCTAGCTAATATAATTAAACATTTATTTATTTAAATGATTAATTAGCTCCTCATAATTAAATAATAATTAAATTTAGTTATTTAATTCCACCTATTCCAATCAACTACACTTCCCTATCCCACTTGGACTCCACTTCTGAAGCGGGGCAATTGAATTATACACACAATTTAATTCTGCTAGATGTAACTTCTTCCATTCCAATTGTTCATTGCCCTCGGAAATTTGCGGCTACCAATTGCCAAGTCTACTTGCTAACTCTTTCGGTGACTCAATCATTAACCTCGGAGCTTAATCAATCTTATATCCACCTTTCATGGCTCTACCCTCAACTATACATCAAGTCATTTCCTTTGTAAATCCATCCCTGGAGCTTTGAGAAAATTGCATCCAACTTCTGCCAATTTGACATCCGCATCCTTGTGAAATCTGCTCATAGCATCTGCAAACCCATTTGGAGAACATTATAAAGAGCATCCACTATTTAAATCTTTAACAAAACCAACAAGCTTAAAGCTTCTACGGTTTTATCTTGAGGTTCGCAAGAGATCTACATTGAAGGTAATCTGTGTTTTATTTCTTTACTTTCTTCGTCTTTGATTTTTCCTTGTTTGCATTCTCGCATGCCCGATGGATTGCCCACATTTATTTGTTTCATTTTAGTAAATCATTTTTGTGATCTAAGTCTTTCATTGTGTTCCTTTTTTATTTATCCTTGCTATCAAAATTTTAGGTTATCGGTGGAGCTTTTCTCACGTTCAAAATTTTCACTAAGATCGCTACTATAACCCATCTTCCGAAAGCCATAACTTTTGTTCCCAAACTTGAAATGAATTTGGATTTTTATGGAAAAGTCTTGAGAAGATCTATGCAATTGAAAAAAATTTCTGATGTGGAATTATAGAAAATATATGGTTTCATTTCTCCTAACACTTGTCATTTAAAAATAAAATTGTAGTTTTTTTTAAAAATGTTATTAAATTTCCTCCACCACCCGCTTGAAATTATATAACAAGTAGATTCCTATTATGAGTAATCAAGATAATTCTGAGAGTCTTGGACTCAATACAAAGGGAGTCAAGCCTCCAGAAATTTTGGGAGGGACTTAGCCAAATCACGGTGAGAAATCCAAGCCCGGGACGAGTCAACTCGGAAAAGGTAATGGACTCGCGAAAGGTGCCACATGTCACCAGTGTGCAAATCCAAAACAAAAGAGGAGTAATGAAATTCCAAACTCCCTTGAGTACTCCATGTGGAGTGAAAGTTAAGAGGCTCGAAAAGAAAGGATCCTCATGTTAATGTACAACGAGTCTCATTACAAACTCAAGGAAAAATAGAAGGAGCCGTGGAAGATGTCGTGTGTCAGCTCAACACACTTTCAAAAGATGCAAGAAAAGTGGAGACTTTGGGGATGCGTTTGGTCTCTACGTGGAGCTCGACACAAATGGACTCCAAACCCAAAATAGGTTACAAAATATTGGCGGTAGGTCAATACCACATGCAAAGTAGTAATAAAGCCCACTTAGAAGTTTTAAATGCTCGATCTTTCAGAAGGTGGAGGGAGAAGAAATTATTAACTTGTCTTTTCAATGAAGGAGTTAACACACAATTCCGTGTAGAAGAATTAAACCCGCAAAAATTCAAATTATCCATCCGCACTCGAAGGGCCAAATGGAGCATTTCTTAATGAAACGCCATAAAATAGGTTTCGTTGGAGTCATGGCTCAAAATCCAATGCACAACAATCGAGGAGTTTGGATATGTAATAAATATTTGAGGGTGTATTCCTTAAAAGATGAGCCCACTTCAAGGGAGGCGGTTGGAAAGTAATTGAGAATGTATTGAATGAATATGGCTCTCATTTCTTAAAGGCAGATCATGGGGTGGTGTGAGACAAATTTTGAAAATCTATTTCTGTCACTTCATCTCATTTATTATAACTGAAGATGGTTGGAGAAGTAGTTTCGGATTTTTCTCCTCTTCTTCTCATTATATATATTGTAATATGAGGCTCATTAAATATAGCTCTTAGGAGTTAGTCATTTTTTCCCTTCTGTCCCTGTTTCTTCTCTGCTAGGGTAGGAACATGGAGCTCAAGCCTTCTTCCTAAAGCTTTGTAATGGCATTTTTATTGCCTCTTACCTGTGATTTTTATATTGTGCACAATTTTGGAGTAATACAATATGTTATGTGATGCATCTCATCCATCCTTTGCATGTTTTTATTATCTCTAACAACCTTTATTCACTATCGGTATACTGTGCATATCACTAAATGTTCATTACAGGGTTTTGTAAGATGTGCTTAATGAGTTTTGAATTGGTGTTATGTGTGAATCTATCTCTAGCCTATGGTGCATTTCGTCCACCCTTTTCAAGACTCACTCTTTCCCGTTTCGGAAGATGGATTCTTTTTAAACTTCTTCTTTTTCAACGCAACTAGTAATATATATTGAGGTATTATGTAATGGTTTTTAATTTTTCAAATATAAATTGATATATTGTGTTAGAGATATTTTTGGTAATATTTTTTTATTGAAAATTCACTTTTATTAATAATATGTAATAGTATAAAAATGGGTGGAAGAAATCACACCCCAATATACTAATCACATTGAGCTAAAAGTAACCTCAAGAAATAGTCATAACTAAATCATTCAAGCAACATCAAAGCTCAAAAAGATTATGAAAATTATACATTTAAAATTAGCATTAAAAATATGTATGATTATTATATCTACAAAAAATTAATCAAAGGGAATATTCTATAATAAAGTCTAGAAATATAATATACATATTTTGAGTCCCAATATTTCTCCTCCTTCGCATATTCTTCTTGATCAACTCCTTCCTATAAATTTATGACCTTTTTATATTAGTGTGGTTCTCTTGAATAATTAATTTTTTTCTTTTTTGGCCCCTGAATGGGGTCTAGTGTTGATGCCCTAAGCGTGTTTTATGTCAAAGTACAAGGGGTCGAGGGACAATGTCCCCGAACCTAGGAATAGTTAGAGCTTCTTGTGGCCTTTGGAACATGCTAATTTTATGCATTCCCGTACAACCATTTACATATCGAGATTAGAAAATTTGGAGTTTTTAACACTTAAAATGTCTACCAAATATGTAAACAAAGTTTTATCGATTTTGTAACTAAAATCCCTAATGAAGACCTTGACGAACTTCAAATAATTTTTACACCTCAAAACTCCACTTAAGATGATTAGGGTTTTGAGTTACTTTTGCATCTCAAATCTCTATGCAAGACTTGACCTCAAAATGACTTTCTAAGCTTATCTTGGCCTATTAATTAATCCTAGTTGATTAATTAAATCATCTCCAACTCCCATGAGTTTCTAATTAATAATTAATCCCTCTAATCATGTTTATCCCTTCTAATTCTACTTTACCTTTATCCCACATTCTCTAGGTTTCTAGTTTCTCCCAAATTGGAAAGCTATATAAAGAACCTAGTACCTCCCTTCACACCTTACACCACACTTTTTCTAGTGATATTATATGCATATGATAAGGGCATTTCTATTGGAATAGCTCATTCATTCTTGCATCCATTCTTCTCATATGTGAGTAGTAAAGGAAGATCCAAACATGGCCATTAATCCATTTTGGTGAGATTCTTTCCTCATTTGGAGATAACATTCATTTGATTTCTTATGATCAAGATAGGTTCATACTAAGAGCAATCATACATACAAAGCACATCCAAATTTCAAAGGGATGGCTTAGCATTTGATGTTTTTCATGTTGGATGCATTTAGAATTAGCTTTCTCTTTCAAGCTTTATCATGGTGTTTTTGGTAGATTAGCTAGGTTAGGATACTACTTGGTGTTAGTTTTCTTTCATTAACTTAGCTTGACAAATATTAGATGTACACACTTCCAATTAGATATGCATGTACAAAAGAGGAATAATATGGAAGGCCTAATAATCAATTAAAAAAATGCCTCAATGATACCCAATCTCATACCTTGTGATGATTGCGATACATTTTCAAAATGATGTTCTTAATGTGGCATTAAGGCTCTTTAAATAAATGAACTTTAAAATTGTCATCTCATGGGCTACGATGATTGTTAAATATGCATAAGATGGAATTGTTGAAATGTTTGTACATATTTTGAAGAAAATACCATTGGAAGGATTGTAAATAGACTAAAAACCTTTACAAGCATCATTGTAGATAGTGCCATAAGTTGAACATTACAACATGACATGAAGATCCATCAAAGAATTATGGAAGGCATAATTTTATCATATGTAGTTGTTATGTTTTCCCCACTAGACATGTATGTAAAATGTGGAAGCATCCAAAAGAGGTGTAAAATTTTAAACAAAATGCATCGAAAGATGACATGCAACATGCACAATGATCAATGAGACAAATATACATAAAAATGATATTCCAATGGTGCAAGTTTCTTTTTATTCTAGTATAGGTTTTCCACCAAAGTATAAGCTCCAAAGTCACATGCATATAAATATTGAGGCTAATGGGTCATTCATATGTAGGTTTTTAGATGTATTTTCTATTCATTATTATTTTATTAAGTTCAGAGTGTTGATATTTTAAAGCTTTATTGATAGGGAGAAAAATTTGAAAGTATGAACCTCATTTAATGTGACTCAACGAAAAAATTTCTCTAATAAATTTGGTTGTGTTATGAAAATTTAATGACTTGCTTAAAATGCAAGAACACACCAATTATGTAACTTTTATTTGTGTAAGTAATATTGAGTTTAAAAGGAAAAGTTTCCAGGATGAAATAAGACATCAAAAATTAATGGAAAGATAAGCTTTAAGGATTTTATTGATAGATTCGATTCTCCTAATAATATATTTTTATAATTATTATCTTTTCTCATAGGATTAATATTCTAAAAATTAATTAGCTACTTCATAGTGAATGTTGGGGGCTTGAAATTAAGGGTCTATGAGATGAAGGTGTGGTAGAACACAAGACAAATTGACATGGTTTTGATCGATGATAGTTTAGTTTGGATTGTGTAACATATAAAATCCTTCCAATTTTAAAAGTTGGTCATCTTTAGGAAATGTCATCGAATGAAGAATGAAATAAAACACTTTATAATCCAAACTAGATGTACAGGAGTTAAAAATATTAGAATGAAAATGCAAAAAAACAAACAAATTAGTCTTCCTACTCTAATCTTCCTAGCAAATACCTATGAGAGAGAAATTGATTGAAATGGGGGAGAGATTATACCTACACTTACCTACAAGATCGCAAAACTCCTCCTTTGTTGTGTTGGATTTTCTCTTTGATGGAGGTTGAATTGCTTGATTCGATTTGGAGTCACTTGGGCAGCACCTCCCCTTGATTTCCTTGAATTGATAGATGTGTGATGAAGGATGAATTGATTGAAGATGGATTAACAGAGTGGATGTATTGATTGGATGATAAAAATGGAAAATTTTGGTTATGGATTCTTAAGATGGCTCTCATGGAGGAGGAGAGCTTAATTTATAGTTAATGGGTGGAGGATTCAATGGCTAAGATGAAGCCATGTTGGATTTGGATCAAGGGTGGAGAGTGCATGAGAAGAATGGAGAATTCTAGAATGGAGATTTCTAGAATTTGAGAGAAGTCTCCATTGAATTAAAAATTCAATAGAGAGGGAGATATATTTGAATTTTTAAATATGAAAGAGGGAAATTTAGAGAGGCTTCTAGAAATAGAAGCCTCTAGATTTAGAGGTGAGGATGTGATTAGGATTAGAATTAGGTTAGATTAATAAATTTTTGATTAGAGGTGAGGTTACATGGAAAGGCTTGGTGTAGGGATGTGTAGGGTAGGTGGTTAAGGAGAAGTGGGAATATTAAATTCCTAGATAATGTTAATGAAGGATTAAAATAGGATAATAGGATATAATAAGTGATTAATAATAATATAGGATATGATGATGGATTAAAAAGGATTAATAATGGAATGATGGAAAATTAGATAAATTATAAAGGACAATAAAATGATAAAGGGAAAAATGATAAAATTGATTAATAATAATTAATCTTGTGATTAATTATTATATGGATTCGAATGATGTTGCGAGATATATTAATCCTAATTAATCATGTCGACATTTTAGTTGTCTATACTAGATAACACGCTAGAAAGTGATGTGCTAGAGAGAAACAAGAAATATAATCTTAAAGAGTAGCTCATACTTGTAATATTGTATGCCTCCTTAAAACTAACATAAATGAACAACTCTAAACTAAATGTATGAATAATAAAATATATTTTCTTTTAAAATTAACAAAAAAAATGGATTTTTAATAATTAATATAATACCAAGTTCATTCAACACACACAATAAAAACCTACATCTACTTTAAAATTGAAAAGAGATTTTTAATTTGGTTACATCTAGAAAACTCAAAGTGGAGTTTAACAAATTATTGATCGGATCTAGGCTAGTTATGACACAAGAAATTGTAAATGATGGAAAAGTAATTATTGATATCCAAAATTAGAAGAAAATTCGTGAAACACATGAAGATGATTGAAATCAACCTCATATTTTAAGTATGAAGTGCATTGAAAAACACTTTAAACATGAACAAATAGATTAAAAAAATTCAAATTGTTACAAATTCTATATGATCCATGTCATAAGGCCCACGATGTTGGTAGAGGGGGATTAAGCCTTAGGCAAACTAGGCAGTTGCCTAGGGTGCCAATAGTCAGGGGGCACCTAAATCTAAAAATTTCCTTTTTGTCGGTTAATTTTAAAACTTAACTTTAAAATAATTTATCTGTAAACAAGTTTTATAATATTTTTGCAAGTAAAAGAAAATATCACATATTTATAAGCACATATGATTTTTTTGGTATTGTTACCCATTCTTTGATGTAGCTCTAGATTATGTAGGTGTGTAATTTGTTTTACAAAAAGGTTAATGTATTTTTATAATGTTTCTAGTGTATCTAGTAGAGGTGAGTATAATTAAAGGAAAAAAGTATTTGATTTTCTATTCTTAATTTTTTGGGAAAATTTTCTATTATTTTGTTATGGAGGCCTGGTCCAAATACAACTCTTCACAAAACCATGGGAGCTACATAAACATTTTTGTTTCTTTGCTAAAAATGGTGCTTTATTTCAAGATAGAGTTCCTGTCACCTACTTGATATGGCTAAATCAGACTTGTAAGAAGCCTTTTATAAAATATTATATTTTTTACATTCTGAGCATCTCCTACGACTAATGTTTTCCATCCACATAATATTTTTCATCCTTCCGTGATAATTTAATAATATATTTTTATTATTATTTTATTATGACCATGATGTAAATGTAAAAATACAAAAATATAGACATTTTATTTATTTACTTTAAGGAAAAAAATATTAAATAATTTTTTGAGGAGGGCTCCCACTCAAACTATTGCTTAGGGCACTCCTAACCTTTAATTCGGCCCTGGATGTTGGTATGGAGGTAAATCCTATACTTGCACTAGCTACGAGTTATTATAGAACTTGTAAATGAAACAACATGTAATAATAAACCAAACACATTCAAATTATGAAAAAGTATTTGTAAAATACTATAAGTCATATTCAATGGAATTAATAGGGAATAATATATTACTTTACAATGTTTGGTAAGGCTATGAATGAATATTCCTATGGTTAAAAAGTGAGAAAACACTTCCTAACTAATTTTTCTTTATTGTAAAATATTATAACTTATATTCAATGGAATTAATAGGGAGTACATTAATATTTTACAATGTTTAGTAAGGCTATAAATGAATATTGCTACGGTTAAAAGAAGGAATCAAATTCATAATTAATTTTCCTATATATTGAAATAAGATATATAAGTGAATGAGAGATAACATATACTTATGGAATGTAAATATTCACTACTATCTAATATATGTATATTATGCGATCCTTTGGTTTGAATAATTTTTCATATATACATTATTACAAGAAAGTAGTTATAATAGAAAAATAGTTGAAAAGGGAAGCAATTACAATGGTTCATCTTTTGGCTAATGGATTATGTTCTTATCATTGCAGTCATGAAAATTATAACATATGGTATGCTAAAGGTGATCTCGGTATGGTGTGTATATGGAGATGGCCAATTCATATACCATATGTTTGAGGGAGGATAATATGCGACTTTGATTCTAGATAAACTCTGTAGTATGGAAGTATGATTTATAAATGAAACAAGATATCGTGAGGTTGTATTGAAGTGTAGTGTTCGGACATGTAGTGCAACATGATGAAGATACCTTCATGAAAGTGCACAAAGTACATGTAATATTGCAAGTTATGCAACATCAAAGCCCCGCACAATAACCCCTATGCATTGCACATGCACACAAAGGGTATTATGTGTAGTGCTATGTAATAGTTCCAAGGAATTGTATGAGCATACACATAGAAAATGTGTTTGTTGAGTGTCCATTCATTTAAATGTTTGCATTTTTTTCGGAACAATGATCCCCATTATATATTTAGTTAGTTAAAATTGACCCTAAAATTATTGAGGGTTGTACTTCTTATTCTAATTAGCATATTTATTTACCTTGATCACTCAAAATAAATAATGTGTTCTTTGGTGGGTGTGTATTTGATGTGGATCCAACTGCAAGAGGTTGAAATACCTCCAAAACTTACACAAAGAATTTACAAAGAAATCATAAGCTTCAAAATAGTTTTCTTCTCATTCTAGAATCCACACTAATCTTTTATATCATTACAAATTACAATCTTCCTTTTATTTCACATTAACTCTAAAAACCCTAAAATGCCAAAAATTACCTATTAGTAAAACACCTCGGATGGGCCCCAAATTTTACGTATAAAATATGCCTTCATAATTGAAGGCTCATGTCAAATTTGTCTTATTCTATAAAGGATAACAAAATTTATTAAAACTTTATGTTTTAGAAAAAAGCAAAAAAAATGTTTGAAGCCAATTTTAGACTACTAGATGAAGGAATTCGCCCAAAAATATGCTAAAAGGTCAACACCCTTTGTGAAAATGTTAGTCATGGCATATCACTAATCAAGTTCTACCACCCCGAAAATTTTAAGACAATGCATCGGTCGGATCAAAAGTTGTGGCCTTCAAAACTTATGTTCCCGCATCGCATTAATGTAACTTCATTGATTTGATGCTATGTTTTCATGCATAAATATTTATGATCAAAATTAGAAAGATAATGTGTTGCCACTATCTCAAGAAAATATGAGAAGTATGGCTTAATAAGATCTATATTGAATGCTAGATGAAACCCAAGTATGGTGGTAAATCAAGAATAAATGAATTCTCACCAACTATATGCAATATGGTGTAAGGACCATATTATTAATGCTTCATCTTCTAGTTTGGACCGTTGAAGCGCTCCTTCTAAAGATGCAACCAAAATTTATTATCTATTATTTTTAAGCCAAGAGGTGTGCATCCATGTCAAGGAACTCGTTGTAATTCTATTGTTTGTGCTAGAATATATGTTGAACTTGTAAGTGAATAAACTGGATTTTCTACATAAACTTTTGTGACTTGCCCACTTATTATTAATGTATGTGTGACTTCATGTCGGATGCTTGAGTCAAATGAGATGTTTAATGCTTCTATTTTTTTGGAATCCAATAAATGTTCCAAATAGACTATGCCATTTAGAGTTGTGAAAAACATTTTTGTAGGATGTTGGTTGTATGGAAAATAATGTAGCCAAATTAAGAACAAACCAGATATACTGCAAATAATATGAACTCCAAAAGAAAATAGATCTCCTTCTTTGTTATCAAATAATGAATTACAATGTTTCCTAAATAGGAAAACAACTCCCAACTCGAGTTGCCAAGTAAACTCTAGCTAACTCTGACTAAATCTACTCTAGGTGGCGGAAATTACTATTTTTAAGTAGCTTTACTAAACTGCTATTCTTAGTAAGTTCGCATGCTTATTCCTACGGGCACAGAAATTTCCACGCATCTTCTACATCCCTAAATTAGAGGAATTTCCAACTTTCTAACTCATAATGCAATTAATAGACTAAAATTAACTAATGCTCAAAAATAGGAAAAACCGAACTATAACTTA
This sequence comes from Taxus wallichiana var. yunnanensis, assembly GCA_018340775.1. Lineage (NCBI taxonomy): Eukaryota > Viridiplantae > Streptophyta > Pinopsida > Cupressales > Taxaceae > Taxus > Taxus wallichiana. The sequence continues at coordinate 100,430,740 of CM031238.1, forward strand.
AATCCTAATTTTCGGCCTCAAGATGGCGGATTTAGGGCCCGAAAACGTGTCAAAAACTTGCCCCAACCGATAGGGCTGATTTCCGCTGCATTCGTCTCATTGAAACACGTGGTTTCAAAAAAACGGACTCAAACGGACACCCGAGCTCAAGTTATGACCTTGTCAAGTTCCTGCTAATTCTGGCACATCATTCTCCCCTGCTTGAAAAAACGCAGCTCCTGCAAGTTGTCTTCTTCAAAATGCTTCCATTTATCTACATCTAACTTCTTAATCTCCCACTCTATGACCCAAGTATTGTCCTCTTGTTCCATTCCTTTCCAATGTACCAAATATTTGTTGTATTTCCCATGTCGCGTGTCCATTGTTTTCTTATCTAGAATCTGATCCACTTCTTCTTTCTTCTTCACCGGAACCTGTTGCCTCCAATCTACTACTTCATCAATAACATCCCCTTCTAGCACCATCCCCATGAAAATAATACAAATCTGAAACATTAAACACTGGAGAAATATCAAAATTCCCTGGTAATTCTACCTCATAAGCATTATCGTTTATTTTTTTCACGATTTTGCAGGGACCAATCTTCTTGTACTTCAGCTTGTTATAGGTTCCTCTTGGAAACCTTTCCTTCCGCAGATATACCATAACCAACTCACCAATTGTAAATACCTTTCTCCATTTGTGCACATCTACTATTTCTTTATACTTATCATTACTATTCTGCAGCTTCTTCCGCACTTCTTCCTGCAATTGTTGTATATGTTCGGCAAATGCTTCTGCATCATCACTGACTCTGCCATCAATTGGTAGTTGTACCAAATCTAACACCCCATTTGGATTACTCCCATACACAATTGAAAATGGAGACTTTCCCATGGATCTGTTTATGGAACTGTTATATGTAAACTCATCTTGTGGTAATGCTAAGTCCCATTGTTTCAGCTTTTCCCCAACAATGCACCTTAACAGGTTTCCCAAACTCCTATTTACCACCTCTGTTTTCCCATCAGTCTGAGGATGATAGGCACTACTGAACTGTAGTTGAGTTCCAAATTTCTTCCATAAAGTCCGCCAGAAGTGACTTAAGAACCTTGTGTCCCTATCTGAAGTAATAGTTTTTGGAACACCATGCAAACGAACAACTTCTCTGAAAAAAAAATCTGCTATGCCTGTTACATCACTTGTTTTCTTACAGGCAATAAAATGAACCATCTTAGAAAACCTATCAACAACCACAAAAATTGAGTCATTACCTCGTTGTGTTTTTGGTAATCCCAAAACAAAGTCCATACTCAGATCTGTCCACGACCCTTTAGGAACAACGGCATATACAACCCTATATTCTGTGCATGGCCTTTCGAGACTTAGCAAATTCGACATCGCTCCACATATCTTAGCACATCTCTTTTCAACTTTGTCCAATAGTATTTGTCTCTGCTACCAAGGCTATCGCCTTATCTTTACCAAAATGTCTAGCCAACCCTTCGCTATACAACTCTTTCACTATATTCTCTCTCATAGACCCAACCGGAATACATAGTTGGCCCCTTGAAATAGTAGCCATCCCAGTAAAATATACTCATCCAGACATCTCCCGCATTGTCTGACAATGGACTAATTAGTCTTTCAACAATATCCTTGAAATCAGAATTAGAAGAATACAAACCCTTTATTGCTTCAAAACCTACCACCTCATTTTCCATAGTGGTAAACAAAGTCACACACCTACTCAATGCATCTGCAACTTGATTCTGTTTTCCATATTTATGTTTTAGAGAAAAAGTATATCCCTACAAAAATGATACCCACTTTGCATGCCTACTATTCAACTTCTTTTGGGTATTCACATACTTCAGGGCTATGTGGTCTGTAAATAACACAAACTCCTTAGGCACTAAGTAATGCCTCCAATGCCTTAATGCTTATACAATTGCATAAAATTCCACATCATAAGTAGAGTAGTTCTTTCTTACCTCATTCAGTTTCTCACTAAAGAAAGCTACTGGCTTTCCTCCTTGACTTAGAACAGCCCCAATACCCACATGTGAGGCGTCAAAATCAACCTCAAACACTTTATCAAAATATGGTAGTGCCAAAATGGGTGCCTCTGTCACCTTCTTCTTCAAGAATTGAAAACTATCCTCAACTGCCTTTGTCCACAAAAACTCCCTTCCTTTTGTGCAATCTGTTATAGGAGCTACAATACTGCTGAAATTTTTAATAAATTTTCTATAAAATGTTGCTAGACCATGAAAGCTCCTTACCTCTGTTATACTTCGTGGAGTAGGCCATTCAATAATTGCCTTTATCTTTTCTGAGTCCATTTGTACCCCATCTGCTGAAATAATAAAGCCCAAGAATACCAAACTCTCTTGCATGAATGTGCACTTCTTCATATTTGCATAGAGTTTCTCTTTCCTTAACACTTCAAATACCAACCTTAGATGCCTCAAATGTTCTTCTTTAGTTTTACTAAATATCAAGATATCATCAAAATAAACCGCAACAAACTTACCATTATACTCCCGTAGCAGACGGTGTTCATCAATCTCATAAAAGTACTAGGTGCATTGATAACCCAAATGGCATCACCAACCACTCATATAAGCCATTTCCTATCTTGAATGTTGTTTTCCACTCATCTCCTTCTCTGATCCGAATCTGATGATAACCACTTCGAAGATCAATCTTGGTGAAATACTTAGATCCAGCAAGCACATCCATCATATCATCAAGGCGAGGTATTGGGAACTCGATACTTGATTGTAATTTTATTGATCGCTCGCTATCCGTGCACATTCTCCATGTTCCATCCTTCTTTGGTGTTAATAAAGCTGGTGTCGCACATGGACTCATGCTCTCCTTACGACCCCCTTTGCACGAGCTTTGCCACTTGCCTATTCAACTCGCATGAAATGCTCGGGCTCATCCTATAAGCCGATTGATTTGGGATCAAGACCCCTGAATCAAATCAATGTGGTGTTGAATATCTCTTTTGGGTGGTAATCCATCTAGTAGCTCATCCGAATAACATTTGAAAATTCTTCTATTAATTCTGATGTTTCTATTGGTATTTGAGCACTTACAAGTTCATTCTTATTTGCAACTAGTGCATAACAAAAACTGTTGCCTTTGCCTCCTTCACAAATTCCTTTGCAGAAAGCATATTTTCAGCCTTCCCCTCTTCTTTAAGAGGTAGAAAAACTATTTTTGTGCCATCCTTCTAGAAAGTATAAGTATTCTTTCCCCCATCATGAATAAATTTTCTATCAAATTGCCATGGTCTTCCTAGTAGCATATGACATGCATCCATAGGGATAACATCACACCAAATCTCATCCTTATAACTATTCCCAATAGAAAAAATTATTAAACATCTCTTATCAACAAGAATCGCATTACCCTTCTTAAACCATGCAATACGATAAGGGTTAGGATTCTTCTCATAATGCACTCCAATTTATCGACCATCTCATTTGAAACCATGTTCTCACAACTACCACCATCAATAATAACATTACATACCTTTCCTCCTGAAGTGCATCTTGTTCTAAAATATTTGTACGCAGCCATGCATCCCCCTTGACCTCCTTTCTTGGAGCAATCATTGTCCTCTTGATCATCAGAGTTTCTCCAACATCTGGTGGAATTTCCAGGTCCTGTTCATCTTCTACTTGCTCAGCTTCAACAAGATTTACTCTTGGAGCATCTCCTTGCCTTTTGTCATGTGTATAAGTATGTGGGCATTCAAAAGCTCGATGCCCTTCTTCACCACATCTGTAACAAAAAAATGGTCTACGTGGAGCCTCCCATCCTCTATCGCCAACATATCCCCGCCTCTTTGTTGATTCTCGAAACCTTGTCTCATATCCTCTTGCTTTTCCAATCCACTTAGACGATTCTCCCTACCTTGGCTGAAACCAGCTGTCTCCCCGAAAGGAAGTTGAGGCCCCCTATTCATTCCAGTGATCTCCTAAAACTTTGATGATTTTGTTTTTCCTCAGCCTTTAAGGCTAATTGATAGGCATCCTCCATGCTTTTAATCCTATGCATACTTATCTCATCTTGAATAGAAAATTTTAATCCATTAACATACCTTGCAGCCATTTGTTCTTAGTTTCTTCATGCTTTACACAATGGACAACTTATAGAACTCATCTCAGTATTCTCGCACTATTTGTAAGTTCTGCCTCGAGATTCTGAAACCTCCTGTAAAGGGTTTGTGCATAATCCACAGGAGAAATTTATCTTTCAGCTTCTTCTCCATCTTACTCCATGTCCTAATTCTTTCTTTCCCCTTTCTTGACTCGCTCTTTCTCGTAGGTGATCCCACCATAACATAGCATGACCTTTCGGTTTCAGTGCATGCAAATTTTACCTTCTTTTCTTCCTCCTGACATAGCCTTCCACTCAAAAAAATTCCCATGCTAGTCAACCATCTATCAGTCCTCTCGGTTTTAGAATACCACCATACTCAAAACATCAACTCTTATCCCATCATTCTTTCCTTCTAATGCTCGAAGCATCCTTTCTTCAAAAGCTAATGGTGGTGCTTGCGTTTCCTCCTCTTCACAAACTTCTTCTTCATCTGTGTCATCTCCACCTTGATTTCCTCTCTGGGTTATCATTGCAGCAAGCGCAACAACTTGTCTCTGCAGATCTTGCATATTTCTATTCATCTGGCAATACCGCCTCCTCTTCCTCTTCCTCTTCCTGCCATTTTTTTAAAAATACTTCGAACCAACTCTGATACCAGATAATGTAGCCAAATTAAGAACAAACCAGATATACTGCAAATAATATGAACTCCAAAAGAAAATAGATCTCCTTCTTTGTTATCAAATAATGAATTACAATGTTTCCTAAATAGGAAAACAACTCCCAACTCGAGTTGCCAAGTAAACTCTAGCTAACTCTGACTAAATCTACTCTAGGTGGCGGAAATTACTATTTTTAGCAGTTTACTAGAACCTGCTATTCTTAGTAAGTTCGCATGCTTATTCCTACTAGGCACATAAATTGCCACACATCTTCTACATCCCTAAATTAGAGGAATTGCCAACTTTCTAACTCATAATGCAATTAATAGACTAAAATTAACTAATGCTCAAAAATAGGAAAAAACTGAACTATAACTTAAATCCTAATTTTCGGCCTCAAGATGGTGGATTTAGGGCCCGAAACGTGTCGAAAACTTTCCCCAACTAGTAGGGTTGGTTGCCATTGTGTTCGTCTCATCAAACACGTGGTTTCAAACAAAAAACGGACTCAAACGGACACCCGAGCTCAAGTTATGACCTTGTCAACTTCCCGCTAATTCAAAGCGCATCGTAAAATCATCATCCCAAGTGGATGAATGCTTATTGTTGTACAAACACAACAAATGAAAATGTGTGGTTGACAATTTTTTTGTGTATCCATATTTTGTGGATGAAATGTTATATGATGTCAAATATTATATCCATCATTTCCCACATTCTTTTCAAAAATGACTTACAAGTCATGATCATACACAATATATATGAGAGCCCAAAGTGTACACAAACATGGCTAAAGAATGAATATGTAGTTTCCTACAAGTTGATTTCATTCTTGCAAGAAACTATGATGGTCATCTTTTAAAACCTATCAAGTGTTATATCAAACATAGACTCATTTTGGTGCTTTATCATATAGAGTTAAGTCATACCATTTGTTATGATATATTCTTATGACTAGGATGGAACCAAAAAGACATGTAAAGTTCCATCTTCTTATTCGAGGTTTGGTGATGCAACAAAGAATGTAAGACTTAATGTGATGCTTTATTTATTTATACATTTGATACCAAGTAGATGCCAATAAAAACACACTACAAACGGTTATAGTTCTCCTAAAAAAAAATTGTAAACAAGTATCAATTTTAAACCTTGGCCAACTCAAATCACACTAAAATACAAAAATATATTGAATAATTTGATTACATTTATAGAACCGTATGTGCAACATACAATTTGACACATTTGCAAGTGTAAACTATGACAACACTAACGAAATACATTTTAGTGGCGCAATGGTGAGTGATAATATTTTAAATAGATTTCATAACTAAGTTAAGCATTTGATGACAAGAGGAAAGTGAGTACATTTATACAAGATAATAAAGCAACTTGGACGTGACCTATGCTTATCTAAGATATGTATTAAAATTTGTAAAGCTACATTGGATATGTGCCTCGCATTTTTTAATCCCATATTTGTTGTTCAAAGAATAAATCGGTGCAATAAATTAATTTGTATTGAAAGTGGATGAATCTCACGTACTATTAAAACATAAGTTTTTACAAAGAAATATATTTATACTCGGTTAAGAAAGCGACTGTTCCTCTTTAAATTATTGCTAAAATTATATGATACTAAAATAATAGTTTTCCCATATTCGGTAAAACTTGGTGTTAAATTATTTAGTAGTAAAATTTGAAATAGTATTGAGGTATTGTGTAATGGTTTTTTTATTTTTCAAATATAAATTTATATATTGTGTTAGAGATATTTTTGGTAATATCTTTTGATTGAAAAGTCACTTTTATTAATAATATGTAATAGTACAATGCTGATTGTACAAAAATGGGTGGAAGAAATCACACCCCAATATACTAATCACATTGAGTTAAAAGTAACTTCAAGAAATAGTCATAACAAAATCATTCAAGCAAAATCAAAGTTCAAAAATTAATGAAAATTATACATTTAAAACTAGCATTAAAAATATGCATGATTATTATATCTAAATAAAATTAATCAAAGGGAATATTCTATAATAAAGTCTAGAAATATAATATACAATTTTGAGTCCCAATATTTTTCCTCCTATGCATATTCTCCTTGATCAACTCCTTCCTACAAATTTATGACCTTTTTATATTAGTGTGATTCTCTTGAATAATTAAAATTTTCTTTTCTTTGGCCCCTAATCAGGGTCTAAGGTTGATGCCCAAGCATGTTTCGTGTCAAAGTAAAAGGCGGGTCAAGGGACAAAGGCTCCCGAATCTAGGAATAGTTAGAGCTTCTTGCGACCTTTGGAACATACTAATTTTATGCATTCCCGTGCCAACCATTTTGCATATTGGGATTAGAGAATTTGGAGTTTTTAACACTTAAAATGTCTACCAAATACGTAAATAGAAGTTTGATGCGATTTTGTAACTAAAATCCCTAATGAAGACCTTGGCAAAACTTTGAATAGTTTTTACACCTCAAAACTCCTCTTAAGATGATTAGGGTTTTGAGTTACTTTTGCACCTGAAAATTCTACCCAAGACTTGACTGGAGTTTTGCCTTGCATTTGCACCTCAAAACTTTGTTGAAGACTGCAACACATTTTTGAGTTAAATTTGTACCTCAAAAGTATGCCAAAGACTATGATGGAACTTTGAGTTGTATTTACACCTCAAAAGTTTGCTAAAGATTATGATAAAACTTTGAATTGCATTTTCACCTCAAAAGTCTACGAAAGACTACGATAGAACTTTGAGTTACACTTTCACCCTAAAATTTTGTCAAAGATCGTGGTGGGGGGTTTACCCTACTTTTTCCCTTGAAATCTCCACCAAGACCATGGCAAGGAATCAAGATTTGGGAGTCACCTTCGCAACTTTTATCTTGATTGTAAAATTGCACCAAACCTCTGAAACTTTGAAATACAAAGGGCCTTTGTATTTTAGAATCCAAAGATTCAAAAGCATTTTGGAATATTGTAAAAGTGTTTGAAAACTTTGAAACTTTGAAATACAAAGGAGAGAAAGTAAATCAGAACCTTGAGTTTGTGAAGTATTTTGTAATTGAGTTGTAAAACTGCTCCAAAACTCTGAAAGTTTGAATTGGTCCATGTTCTCAACACTTAAGAAAAAAATTATTCCTTTAGCCCCATAGATTTATTAAATCTATTCCATGACTTCAATATGACTGAATTTGATCAATTGTGACCAAATATTCTTTTTGGATTCAATCTTTTCGTTAAAGTTCAAACTTGGGACAAGGTAGCTATAATTTTAGTTTTAATTAATGAAGGCTTATGTGATTTTATTATAAAAGGACCTATTTGTTACACTCTATTATAAGAGAACTTTGTGTATCTTCTTTTATCATAAGATGACATATTTGTTACACTTTGACATGAGACGTTGATGTTTGTGTGCTCGATAACTACAAGTTTATCCCATTTTTACAATGAACCTTTAGTAAGGATATTTATGTAGAATTTCTTTGTTATAAAAATGTTTAATCACTTTACAAATGTATATATTTATAAACATAAAAATGTGTAAATATTCATTATTCTATTGAGTGATTTTCTACACTTAGTCAATTTCTATATGCATAAATTGAGTGGTTCACATAGCAAACAACTCAATTAACAAAGGAGGGCAAGGTCTAAAGAGCCTTTCCCGAGGCGGATGAGTGCACTCCCTATCTGGGGACTCCTCGCCCTCTAGATAAAGAGTTCATGGGTAGGTATTTCCACCAATCCATCACCATTCAAGTAATCTAGTGAGAGAGTGTCAATCACCAATCGGTTTGGTGGAATCAATCATGATGGATGTGTTTGGTTTAAATTTTGATTTGGTAAAGTGTGTTTCGCTTAGATTATGATCTATCAATTTTTAACCTAGGTCGATTCATCTTATACCAAAATGAAAAATTATTGAATAATTTGATTGCATTTATGAAACCTTCTGCTTTAACATTCAATTTGACACACATGCAAATGTAGCCTATGATAATAAATCCCATACATTACACGAATATTATATTGGGGAATGTGACTCTCACTATTATCATCTATCATCACTTTATTTGAACAAATATAAGAAATTAAAATTGACAAAGTTTCAAAATACCATTCACAAAATTTATCTCTATTATAAATGTTTTGATTAGATTCACCATTATCATCTATCATCACTTTATTTGAATAATAAATATAAAAATTATAATTGACAAAGTTTCAAAATACCATTCACAAAGTTTCTCTCTATTATAAATCTTTTTATTAGATTCACTATTACCATCTATCATCACTTTATTTGAATAATAAATATAAGAAATTAAAGTTGACAAAGTTTCAAAATACTATTCACAAAGTTTCTTTCTATTATATTTCTTTTGATTAGATTCGATACATCAATTCATGTGATGCCTTCCATATTAATTTTTATATTAATTTTCCTATCTAGTTTATATTAATATGTGCTCCAAAAATAAATATGGCTTAAAAAATTGTAACGATTTTTTTTTTTGAACAAATTAATATGGACATCCACGACATACTTTACAAATCTACAATTGCAAGTTATTATCCTCTCCAAAAATGCATCTATGCATTTTGAGAGAGGAAGTCATTCTTGGTCTATTTTAATGGATGTCAATCTTCAAATATAACTAGTCTAATTTTGTCTGTATAAAGATGGAAACATTTTCAAAAGAATAAGACTACGTGGCAAGAATCTATTTGTCAAGGGGATCATCCCAAAAGTCCAAATCATTGAGTACAATGGATAAAAGTAATGAAATAATTTTTAGTGGCGCAATGGTGGATGATAATATTTTAAATATAGTTGATAACTAAGTTGAGATTTTGATGACAAGGAGAAAGTGTATAAATTCATACAAATGGAAGAAGAAAATAAAGCAATTTTGACGTGATTTGTACTTATCTAGAGAATAATAAGAATAGTAAAACTATATTGATGTGTATTTTTAATCTCATATATATACATATCAAGTGCAATGGTATATTTTTTAAAAGGAAAAGTTATAAGAAATAATTGTATTTTAATTGAAAAGTGTATTTATTGTAAGTATTTTGTTTTAAAAAAATTATTAAAAAAATATTTTTTATTTAAATTTTAAAGAATTTAATTTATAGAAGTTGTTTAAGTTTTTGAAAAGACTAATCCAACAAAGTATATTTTAAAATGTAATGTATTTGAAAGTGATTTTTCTCATGAAATACGTGAGAATGTTTTTAGATTATTTACGAGAGATGACGAGCGGCATGTATTTGGAGATACACAATCTTCATTTCCAACCATTTCAAACAAATCATATTTATGTCCTTCCATTAGACAATTAGATATTTTAGCAATTTTCATAGGATGACGTGGAACAATAATGAGGCATGTTAAATGCAAAGAATCAATCTTATAAGACATGTTTATTTTTCACATTAACAAAATGCATGATTTATACTTAGCCTCTACACTTGAGATATGGTGCTTGGAAGATAGTGCAACCATACGTGAGAATGAACATGCATACATTTTAGGTGTCAAGAGCGAATTAAGAGAGATTTACAAGTGGAAATCCTTTCACACCATTATAAGAGAGTTGGACTATCTAACCATCTACATGGAGTAACTATTGAAAAGTAGAAACAATTAATACCCCATTTGTTTTTGAATTTATAAGTAATACGAGGTTTTGAGAGGGGCCTCACCCTTGTACATTAAAAACCGGAAGAAAGATAAGCATTACAACACAAAAAAAAAAAAGAAACCAAGAAAAGAGGAAGAGCCTTACAAAAATAACCTCGACCAAAATAAGGGAACAAAAAACTACAACCTATAAAAACAAATCCACATGGAAACCTTAATTCATTCGACAAGTATTTCCAAATCCTTAGCCACCTCCCATTCTTTAACGAGGAATTTGAGAGAAGCCTTGACAACAAAATCTTATCTTCCATCTCCTTAGGAATTTTTTCAAGTTGTGAAGTCTTTATGTGTTTTATCTCTTTTGGGCCACCTCATGTATCATACTTCTTATTCTTGGTCATGTCTAGGAGGATGGTGATTCTTGTTACACAATTATTGATGGTTACCCCGCTTGGGGTAGCTATCTTATTGGGAGTTTCCTTGATAGTTATGTTATCCTTTTTCATCTTGTCATTTTTATCTCCTAGGCATTGCACTCTATTCTCCAACATTTTAATGTTATCATGATCTCCCTTGCAATTATTTCCTTGTGAAAAATTGAGTGCTGATTGAACCTTCTCAATGACCTTAATAATCCAATTGAGGCTACTAAAATGAAGTTTAATTTCAATTTTTAAACAATTAGACTTATCTTGGAATTTCTTATTAAGGTTATCTTTGTCTTTGCAACCTCTTTAGATTTTTGAATGTTCCCATCTTGGGTCATGTGACTCCCACATCAATACTTTTTAACCCCGATATTCCTTTTGAGAGGAGGTATACATATCCATAAAATAATCATAATTAGGATAAGATTCAATGTCCTTGCTCTCATAGTATTGAGCTATAGCTAGAGCTTTACACTTTTTAGTATCTTCATCCCCGTCCTCGGGAGGGACTCAATCTGTTATGAACTTGGAAATAGAACTCTTTTCCATAGATTTCCTTTTAACAAAAGGGGAAGGGTTGGAATCAAAAATTCTAACAAGAGGGGAATGATTCAAAGCATGGAATAAAATGAAAATGATCCTTGACGTAATTGAGATTCCATATTTGAGATGACCATTCTAGGGGAGTTATAATTGACATAACTTGTAAACTTGTTATATGAAATGTTCCATTGGTGACTCGTAGCTTGTTGATGTTGGATTAGAAATTGTAATATGTATTGAGTTCATTAAATGATCAACATAGTCGGGTGTAATAAAAATACCACTTCCTCCTTCGCAAGAAAAATACTAATGAACTCAACATACTACTAAAAATATAAACCATAGTCTCAATGAATTAGAAATATTTTATTTCCTTAAGGAAATAGATAGGAAGAGGAGGATTTAAACAATAATGACATATATGTCCATGTTTGGATTGATTTGAAAGATGAGAAATATGGGTGAATTGATGTAAATGTAACGTAAAATAAAAGTATTATGAATGCAAGCAATAACAAATAAATATATAGAAACATATAATATTACTAAGGTAGTTGTCAAGCCAACTCCTACAATATTTTAGTCTTTCACTAATAAAACCATTAGATGGTGTGACATCTAATTTTGAGTTATAGACTTTTTTTGTAATGTTATTAAAAATATTTCCTTAGTAAATGACAAATAAATTCAAAAATATTTTTTTGACTGATAGTTTTAAAGTTACACTTGAGAATGGATTTGAACCCATTAGAAATACTAGGAAAAGGGCAATTTTGATTAGTGTGATTCTTATACAATTATAAAAATATTTAACGAAGAGAAACATATTTATATTTGGAAAGCATGAACTTCATTTAATGTGACTCAAGAAATGTTTTCTCCAATACTTGACAGATTCTAATACGACTAGTATTTATTTAGTTTTTTTAATATGATGGCCTACATAGTATTTGATTTGATCTTGATTTTTTCATAAATAACAATAAATATTTTATTTTTTCTAATAGTATCCTAAACAAACAAACCATGTATGATGGATAGGCTCTTCCAATTAGATATGCATGTAAAAACATGAAGAATATGGGAGGCCTATTGATTACTTGAAAAATGTCACAATGATACCTAATCTCATGCATTGTGATGATTGGAAGACATGTTCACTGTGATGTTCTTAATGTGGCATTAAGGATATTTAAATAAATGATTTTTTTCATTTTTTTGGTCTTATGGACTACGATGATTGTCAAATATGCAAAATATGGATTCATTAAAATGTCCCTAAATATTTTGAAGAAAATACAATTGGAAGGATTCTAACTAGACTGAAAAACCTTTACAAGCATCCTTGTAGCTTGTGCCATAATTTGAGCATTGAAACAATACATGAAAATCCATCAAATATTTATAGAAGGCATAATTTTATCATATGTAGTTGTTATGATTGCCTCCGTTAAACATATATGTAAAATGTGGAAGCATCCTGGAAGAAGTGTAAAATTTTAAACCAAATGCATCAAAAAGATGATATCACATATTGAGATCAACGAGATGGATATGCATAAAAATGATATTACTATGATGCATTTATTGTTATTCTTAGTATAGGATCTCCACCTACAATATAAGCTCCAAACTCACATGTATATATAAATAATGAAGCTAATAAGTAATTCATATATAGGTCATTAGATTTTGTTTCTAGTCCTTATTATTTCATTAAGTTTAGTATTGATATTTTAAAGATTTTTAGAAGGGAAAAAAATTTGAAAGCATCAAATCCACTTCATGTGAATCAACAAATCTTTTTCTTTGATAAATTTTATAGTGGTATGAAATTTTGATGACTTGTTTAAAATGTTTGTTTTGTTTTTTTATTATTGGCAAATAGTTTTTTGAAAGGGACTATACCTTGAGAACAAAATATGGCCTAGGAGCCGTGAATAATAGCAGGAACCGAAAAGAAAAGGATCAAAATCCAAGTGTTACAATGAAGCTCAAGTAGCCTAAAAACAAATTCTACCCAAACGAGACAAAACAACAAAATTACTGCAAAAAGAGGTAGAGAGACCGCAAAAAAACAACATAAAAACATACAAGAACATAAAAAAACTACAACTACTTCTTGGCAGCTTTTTCAATGTTGGTCTTGATATTCTTCCAGAGTGGAACATACCCAAAGTTGTCATGTGGGCAGCATCGATCGTATTATCCAAATTCCAATGGTCCTTTTGCTTTCCTTTTCATTACGCCAAAGTGTAGTCGGAACACTGCTTAGGTTGGAGACACTTTTGACATGTTGTTCGATGAACTCCTCAATCGCCCTAAAGATGGCCATGTTGTAATCATGTCGAGTTTTGGCCTTCCCTAAACGGAAGTCTAAGGAGGTCAGCTTCTTGTAGATATCACCAATCTGGCTGCTATCAAAATCCTCCTCCTCCTTTTTTCTCTTGCCTTTCTGTTTAGCCAAGTTCTTAACCTCATCCTTCAACAGTTTCATATCAGCCTCTAAGGCATCCAACCTTTTTGAAGAACTTTCCATATGCACATCCCGGGGACAGGCACTGCTAATATTCAGAAGGTCATGTGTAATTTCAATTTCATGAGGCCCTTCTTCCCACAGCAAGAGTCTCAAGGTTAAGCTTTCTAGATGCCCCAGTAACCGGTATTCTAGAGGTAGAGGCGAGGTGGGTGGCGGGAGCAACAGAAGGGGGAATGGAAGGAGAAGCTTGGACAGGCCGGCAAGGGTGTGACTGCGGCGGTGGCGGGGCGGATGGAGAAACAGGCTGGCGGCAGCGTACAGAGCCCTGACAGAGGGGGAACCGAGCTAGAGAGGAAGGAGACCAGGGTAATTAAGAAGACAACATTTATGGAGCAACAAAATAATCCCTTGGTGTAAGGGAACCACCCGGGTATGCTTCTAAAACTCCAAAATGGAGCGTTCAAGAGAGTTCAGCAAGTAATGGGGAAAACAAACCAAACGATTCCTATGGAAGTGGTTAAGAAAGATAAGATGTTTAGCAGGAACAGTGACAAACCTACCTTCCAAGGAGATGAACCGTATCATCATGCGAGTAACCTCATCATAGGGCGGAGGAATCGAGCTAACAAGTAGGCCCGCTGTAACATATATTAGCTTCTCAGATCCTTCCACAAATCTCCTCTCTTCAGCATCTCTGTCGACCCTTTTGTTAAAGAAATGGTATCCTTCCAAACTAAGGCCGGTCGCTTCAGCAACAAGTTCTTCATTGACCAAGATCTTCTGCCCCCCATAATCAACAGTCCGCTCCTTCCATTCCTTTGCAAAATGCACAGAAATGCTTTGATCATGCCCCTGAACCTTCTCCATGAAGTTGGTAATGCCACCCTTGCTGAGAATGCTCCATAGCTCAAAATTATCCTTCCAGTCCGGGTCCGCACTTGGCTCAATTTGGCAGGGAGGTCCCCCCATCTTCTTTGTGCTTAACTGATTGCAACAAATTCCCAAATTCTTGTGAGCGCTGAGACCCGTCCACTTCTTGCTATTGTAATCCGCACAAGATTGGAAATGAGAGCCGTTGCTTTTCCCACGAACGGCTGCGTGTGTCTAATGAATCGAGCTTGCGAGAAAATTGCATGTGGGAATAGCCCGCTCCCTGTCATCAATCACTTTACTACTGTCTTCGATTTCCATGTAGCTTTGTATCCGGCTTTTAGCAGTCGCAATGCAGCCCGCACATGCGCGATTTTCAAATCAATGTAACTCCACTTGGAGTTCCCCATATATTTCACACTAACATGTTTTTTTGACATGATTTGCATCATCATATTCATTAAGTTAATACATGTGGGAGTATTATTGATGTTGATCCACACCTAAAGATCATGACTCAGCTCTAGATATTGTTTGCGTATAGAAATCCGCATGAATGTTGTTATGGAGTTGCTTAGGGATGCTATTATTATCCCAAACAGTGAGGTTAACATTAATGCCATAATTAGCTAGCGCATCCGCCAATTTATTACCCTCCCTGTAAGTATGCATGATCCTGATGTTATTGAAAGTATGACTAATACTTATGGACTCTGAGATAAAATCCTTAATGCTCCAACTAGGAGATGAGCACTGTTTAAGAAGATTAATGACATTCAGGGAGTCCCCTTCAATAATGAGGTTCTGAATATTTTGAGTCTGGGCAATTCTTGGCCCTATAGTGCAATAATGCTTCGCAAAATGATTAGTTTGAATTCCCATTTTCCCAAAGATACGCAAAGAATCATATTACCTTTATGATCCCGTATCGCTCCTCCTCCCCGCCGCTATCCTAGGTTTCCCTTAGAGGCCCCATCAAAGTTCAACTTATACCAATTAAAATCAGGAGGATGCCATTTGATCGAAGATCTATCAATGCTATTCAGGGATTGCTCATCCGTTGATAGTTCCAATCTGCCAATTGGATAAGATGTATTCTTCATTCTCTGGATATCTCTTGTTCTTGGGGGGTTTAAATCTAGCAATATTTTCTTTGATACCATTAGAAATTTTACCAATACTAAGTTTATAGTTTTGCTTCTTATTTCTGAAGATAATATCATTTCTATCCTTCCATATCCTCCAGATTAAATGAGGGATGACCAGCTTCTAGATCCTTTTAACAACACAATGCCTGAAGGGTGGGTTCCATTGAGTCCAAAGCTGATTAAGATCCTTCGGCAACACCCAGAGAGCTTCAAATTTAGAGAGGGCAAAACTCCATATTCTGGTGGCATAATCACAATGCTTCAAATGTTTGTTTTGTTAGATACATGAAAACTACAATTATATTTTTATTTGTTTCTATATACACTCAAATTTGAAAACTCTACTTTTTGACATCACTAGTCTTGACATTGCTCTCTTTCACAAAAAAGTGCACTTTACCCGTTCTCATCTAGTATATATTTAGGTCTCTTTTCTAGCTTGCTTAATCTTACACACTCATCTATCGATAATTTCTAAGAATTGAATGCATGTCATCCATTAATAAATTCTATTGGTCATCTTATAAACTTCACACTTTAGATTGTCTCTCTAGGATCAAAAACGTACAATAGGGCGGGAATGTCCATATGTTCTTGACCCTAGAGTATAATTTTTGCCTTGCTCACTTTGATCCCAAAATTTTAGTTACACATTATTATTTGGGTCATTTACTCTTTCTCGCACAACCTTTGTAACTTAAATCACCTTTGGAAGCATATATAAGTAAGTGAAACACACCTCATATAAAGCCTATCACTCTTTTGGGCCCCTATTGCAAAATCCAGACAAAAGGCACCCAAAGCTCCCTACACTTTGCAAGTAACTTTGCACATTCATTATAACAACACCATCTACAAATCTAAGGATTCCCACTAGCTCTAGGGATTGCTTCCTACATTTTCACACACTCAAAGTCACTCACTCAAGTAGATTTGCAAGAGAGAAACTCTAGTAAAACACATGAATTTTAGGTTGGTGATTTGGTTCTTAAAGAAAATCAAAAGAACACTAACATTGAGGCGCATTGAGAGAAAAATTAACGCCCAATTGGTTGAGCCCTTACATGGTCTTTGAAAAAATGGGTCCTAGTGTATATTGTTTTACCATGCTAGATAGTCGGCCCATTAAGAAACCTATGAATATCACACACTTGCAATAATATTACACTTGATATGCATACATATATTTTCTTATATATAGCTATGCACTAGAAAATACAAAAACACCGATATAATCACGCAAAGAAAAAAATCATTTTTTTAAAAAATGTAAAAATCGGACCTATTTCTCTTGCATATAGTGTTAGCACTTTATATTATACATGGTATTTATCCTTCGGTTTGATAGATTATATTTTTATTATTTACACACATGTATTCACGGGGTATATTGAGCAAGATGTAGGTGTAGACTCCCTAAAATACATACATATTTCCATCCCGCTTCTACCCAATTAGAACTAATTAGATTAATTCCACCATTTAAATACACCCTTTTAGAATTAATTAAATTAATTCTATTATCTAAGTCATATTCCTACCATTTAGAATTAATTAATTTAATTCTAACATGCCTTTGGAATTAATTAAATTAATTCCTACACCCTCCTAGCTAATATAATTAAACATTTATTTATTTAAATGGTTAATTATCTCCTCACAATTAAATTAATTTAATTCTACCATGCTCTTGGAATTAATTAAATTAATTCCTAACACCTTCTAGCTAATATAATTAAACATTTATTTATTTAAATGGTTAATTATCTCCTCACAATTAAATACTAATTAAATTTAGTTATTTAATTCCACCTATTCCAGTCAACTACACTTCCCTATCCCACTTGGACTCCACTTCTAGATTCCTAGAAGTGTGGGGGCAATTGGATTGTACACACAATTCAATTGCTAGATGTAACTTCTTCCATTCCAAATGTTCATCACCCTTGTAAATTTGCAACTACCAATTGCTAAGTCTAATTGCTAACTCGGGTGATTCAACCATTAACCCGAAGCTTATTCAATCTTCTATCCACCTTTCATGGCTCTACCCTCAACTATAAAATCAAGCCATTTCCTTTGTAAATCCATCCTGGAGCTTTGAGAAAATTACATCCAAATTCTGCCAATTTAACATCTGCATCCTTGTGAAATCTACTCATAGCATCTGCAAAGCCCTTTGGAGAACATTATAAAGAGCATCCATAATCCAAATCTTTAACAAAACCAACAAGCTTCAAGCTTCTATGGTTTTATCTTGAGGTTTGCAAGAGGTCTACAGTGAAGGTAATATGTGTTTTATTTGTTTACTTTCTTTGTCTGTGATTTTTCCTTGTTTACATTCTGCACACCCTAGTGGGACTTCCCACATTTATTTCTTTCATTTTAGTTAATCATTTTGTGATCTAACTCTTTCTTTGTGTTCCTTGTTTTATTTAACCTTCTTTATCAAAATTTTAGGTTCTCAGTGGAGCTTTTCTCACATTCAAATTTTTCACTAAGAGCACTAGTGTAACCCATCTTTTGGAAGCCATAAATTTTGCTCCCGAACTCGAAATGAATCCATTTTTTAATGGAAAGGTCTCAAGAAGATCTATGCAATAGAAAAATAATTTTCTGATTTGAACTTATAGAAAAATTATGGTTTCATTTCTCCTAACACTTGTCATTAAAAATAAGATTGTAGTTTAAAAAAATTAAACGTAACAACCTCATGCATATGTTCTTTCCTCACACTTTTAAATTTATCTTGGAAATCATAAACATGATTGTTTCTATTTGTTTTGGAATTAACCTTTCTTCTTCTTTTTTATGTGTATGATCTTTCCTCTCACTTTTTAAGTGATCTTAGAAATCAAAAGTATGAACTTGCTTCTATCGTCTTGTCCTTTACCTACCTCAGGAGAGCATTCTAATCTTTGCTTTTAGGAACTATTCTAAAAAGGTGGATAAAACACTTAAAACTACTAATTGCAGGTTGCCTTTGATCATGAGCTTCAAACTACTCATTCCTGTGTGCAGGGAATTGTTGATAAACAAGATAAAATGAACATTTTAACACGTTGTATTTGTAGGTTCAGAGAGGGGTTAAAAGCCGTTTGCATAACTGTGGGAAGTATCTTGGCATAAGCCATAAAAATCATTTGAGGATTACCACAAGAATCCTAAAGTAGTCAGCACATTGAGGGAATTGGCTAATGAAACGAGAACATTTTGTCCTACATGACTAGTAAAGCCTTATGAGTTAGGGTCACGGATATCCTTAGTGGTGACCCTGGTGTGATTCATTCTAGGAAAAATATTTGCTCATGGTTTCAAAGGGGTTAAAGTAAATCCATTAGCTAGCAATAGTGTTACACTCACTTGGGTATAATGTTGACACCTAGTTGAGAGAGCCACCTAGGAAGCCGCACATTTTCCAAGCCAAGCTAAAGTAGAGAGCCAAAACAAAACATAAAAAAAACTTCTTTTATTGTTATTTCTTTTTTCTTTCTTTTCATAGTAGTGTTCCAAACTCATACCTACACCTTCATGTTCGGTTCTTCCTACATTTTCACAACACTCATTGTTTGTATTTCATCTATCATATCATTCTAAGCTTTCCAAACACTTCTTGTTTAGATCCATTTTTAAATATTTCTTCCACTTTTTATTTAAATATCCCAAATACTCCTTATTTGGGATCTTTTTCTTTTGTCTTCATTTGAAGTCACTCATCACCTCTTTTTCATCTTTCCAAAACTTTCTTTTGGACCATTCATATCTTTTCCATCCTTTTAATCATTTCTATCATTTTGGAATACCTATCTCATTTTCATCACGCTTCCCAAATTCCCGCTTGGGTTTGCCATTATATTTCATTTAGTCTCCAAATAATCTTTGTTTAGGTTCTCTATTTTATCACTTCTTTTCATGATTCCTTATATCCTATTATTTGGATTACCATTCATCTTCCATTTCATTCCAAATCACACTTTGCTTTTTAGTTGATTTCATTTCATCCTTTAGAAATCTTATTTTCCATTTGAGTTTTCCTTTTTTGACATCATCAGATGTTCCCACTTTTAGGTCTCCTCTCATCTTGATTTCATCCCCATTTCCTTCTTTTCTTACACCTTTGGATCACACTTCATTCCAAAGTTTAAGATTTCATTCTCCCATTTATTATTGAATTCTTGAGTTGTGGATACCCATGTCCTCGCTTAAGTCTCCTCATCTCATGACTTACGTCTTGACATTGTTACATCTACTTTATCTTGATTGAGGTCTTTGTAATCTTATCTTTCACCATAATTTAATCTTATCATCATCTTCCTTACGACCTATAGTTTGACACCATCCTTGTTGAACTATCCACATTTGTTCATTTTGCATCTTTGATTTAGAAATATATTTGTTAAATTCTAAACATCATCATCATCCCTTTTTTAATCATTCATCTTGATTGACTATCGGTCTTAATCCTATCATTGCTAAAATCTCTTCCTTCTAGCATTCACTTTGTTAGAGGTTGATTATTCATGAAATCTCATCTCCTCAACCATTCTAGCATTCTCATTGTTAGAGGTTGAGTACTATCGCTCTTATCATCACTAAATCCTCTTCCCATCTAGCATTCACTTTACTAGTGGTAGAGTAAATTCAACATCAACCTATCCTCGATCCATCATTCTAGCATTCACTTTGCTCTAGGTTGAGCATGTTTGATATTTCATCGTTATAATCCTCCTCCCATATAACATTCAATTTTATAAGAGGGCACATCAATCTTTCAATCAAATAAGACCTTTCTTCTATCTTGGCATTCACTTTGCCAAGATTTGAGATTATCATCATTTTCACATGCTTCCATCTTGAAATTCACTTTGTTAAGGGATGCGTAACCCACATATTCCAAATACATTGTCAATTTTAGAACTCACTTTATTAAGGGACAAGTTATCCATGAACATCTCCATATTTGTAAAATGTTTAGTTGGTTAATGTTATGTTGCTTGAATTGACATGGAACTTCCTTCTATTTGAATAAGTTCAATCATATAATCTAGGTCTAGGCATATTGTCCCAATAATTCCAACCATGAATGACTATCATATGGTTCCTCACACTTATGATGATAAGAAACCTAGGTTTAGGCATTCACATAAAAATACACCTATCACGACTAAACCTCGATTGGTTCTTTGCACTAGAGAACCCATTCGGTTACCCCTTTCCCCACCTTCATCTCATAATCGGTGGCATGATTCTGATGATTCCAATCCATGCTATTCTTTTGATTCCCCTTAGACTCCTGATTATTCTAATCCAAACTATTATTTGGATTCCCATCAGTCTCATGAGCCTCATCTAATCAAATTTCTTCTAAGGAATAACCACCTCCTAAACAAATTTTTCCTCTTCTAAGGATTTGTGTTGCCAAAAATTCTCCCCATCATTCATCTAATTAAAATATTGATTTGCAGTCCTCAATTTCTCTCACAGACTCCCTTTATCCTGTCATCATCAACAACGCCTTCCTCCTTTAAAGATCTCGTGTCACTACAAGTTCCTCCAATCAAACTTCTACTTTGACTCTTGAGTCAATTTCTCCAATCAAACATCTTTATTTGTAGGACCCAACTTATCAATCATCAACTCCAGACCTCTTCCTCTAACATAGATCCATATGATTCAAAATTCATCTAATTAATCATCCAATTCGACCCCTACATCGTAATCTACTAAATTTCTATGCGATCCTATTTGTTTACCTACACTATGTCATCTTCTAAGAAAACCAATACCAACCTATTCCAAATCTACATCTTCTTCCACTCATGAGACATCTAAATCCAAATCAACTTCCTCTCTTGAGTCCTCTTATTCTATCAATAAAAATCAAATTCCTCTTTAGCCCCCGAGTCATTTCGATCATTCGTTATTCTATATTCATCAATATTCTAAAGATAGATGTCTACGTCCATGTCTAACCATTCATAGGAAACGATGTGCTAAGATATATTTTTGAAGCACTATCCAATTAATTTATGGACACAATAAGATCAAACCTTCCCCTCATCTACATCATCAAAAATTTCTAAATCTTCAATGCTTGTTGGACCTTTTCCATCCAATCAACCTATTATGGTGGAGAAAAAACACCAATACCAATCGATTTCTTTCATAATTAAGAAGCGATCGGAGAATTCATGGGGCTACATGGTGACATCCTCTAGAGGATCATGAGAAAAGGTTCTCTTTTGACCTTGATTCATTCACATATTGTGGGGAAGAGGTTGATTCCTTTTGTCAAAAACAAAGGAAGATCCTAAGATCATCAAACTTGATCCTCCTCTTGTTCTTCCATCTTCACATTCCTCATTACATGATGAAATAGATGGGTCTATCCTTGATCCATCTTCTATCCTATCATCACCCCATCATTCTTTACATATCACAATTCCTCAATCACAATCTCACCTTGGGTCACCTCCTGGTAGCCCATCATCTTCTTCTATATGTGGGTCACCTCCTGGTAGCTCATCATCATCTTCTATATGTGGGTCACCTCCTAGTAGCCCTTCATCTACTATTTTTGGGTCACCTTCAAGTATCTCATTATCCTCTATTCTTGGAACATGTCCTAGTATCCCTTCATCTTCTATTTTTGGGTCACCTCTGGGTAGCCCATTAACCACTATTCTTGGGCCATGTCCTAGTAGCCTTTCATCTTCTATACTTGGGCCACGTCCTGGTAGTCCCTCATCTTTTATACATTCAAGCCAAATCCTAGTAGCCCTTCATCTTCCATCTATGGGACACCTCCCGCCCATTTTCAGCCCATTCTCTTCGATCCTTGGACCATATCCTCTTCGGATCCATCATATCATCCTTTTATCAACAACTATGGCAAGCTCACCATCATCCCTAACATTACTATCATCAATCTTAAACATCCACTTTCTCCTCTCACTTTCGGGATCAGAAAATCACACATTAGTTGGTATAAAACATAAACAATTTATTCACTAAGCTAAGATAAAAAAATACGAAGATATTCAAAGTTCTAAACAAATCCAACAACCAAAAATCTACAAATCAAATTCCATTCAAGAATACATCCCAATGTAATCATCAAGTATGGAAAAAGTGCAAAAATATATGGATAGGTAACTCAATCCCCCACATACAAAATCCATGTTGAAAGATAAGTCACAATCACTTATCGAGTATGAGCTCACCACGATCATCGAGATTGGAGATAATATTACTCTTGATAAGAAACCACTCATAGTCTCCCTTATTAAAGAAATCGCAAACATCGTTGTTGGATAGTATCACGCGGAGTGGCATTTTTGGTCCCAAATTCCCATTCATTCATCTTCATCATCTTCTCCCTTCATGGTTTTCCTTTCACAAAACTCGTAAAAAACTTTTAAAATAAAAATAAAATAAAAAATACAAAAAAAAGACAAAAACTTCAAAATATTACAAAACAATCAAGGTACAAAGATCAAACATTTCAATCAAGTGTTGTATACACATGGATGTTCTTTCCTTCCTTTCTTCATATTCCTCTGTAATTCATTCACCATTGTTCATCCCTTGATGATATTTTGATTAGTCTATTCGCACTCATTTTATGACATTTATCTCTATTGTATCCATTTGACCTTTTTTTTTCATTACCTTTGTAAATTAATGAATGATTGGCCTATTAGAGATCCTATCACTTTCATATAATTAGTAAACTTGTTGTGAATAAATTTTGGATGTATTTGTTGACACTAGCCAATGTCGTCATCGTAATCACTTCCACATCCTTCCATCAAGCCATCAGTGGTTCTTAACCCCTCATCAAAACAATCGAGAGAGCTGAAATAATTTTCAAAAAGTAAATAATCAAAAGCAAAGCAATATATAAACTCTCTCTTATGGGATTTTTCTAGTGTCTCTATCGAGGATATGGATGCCTAGCTGGAAATAGAGAAATGTTGTGACTAGAATAAAATACATATTCATCAGGGCTATGGATACTTGGATGACAACGAAGCAATGTATGAGTCTCCTTCCACGCTCCATTCACAAATCACCTATTGAAATAAATCATTCTTACACATTGGCTAGTTTTTCTTCACTTATTTCCTATCGATCTTTACTAAAGAGATATTTATTTCCACACTTGTATCATTGATCTCGATGAGAAGACATGATTAGTATGTTGCCAAGTATTTTTTGGACCTTATTCAAACACTTACTTTAGTCCTCGTTTTGTCTCACGATTTTTACCTTTATATAATAAAATTTTCATCGCTAATTGTTTTGTTACATTTTCTATATCCTTTCATAACATTCAACTTTGTTCTTATACTTCATTCGAACATCTATGTGTATAAGATCTCATTTTTACCATGTTTGATGGAAACTTTGTCCCTTCTTTAAATAAAAATTTTTTTCCTTCTTTTTTATGTTTCTTGTCCAGCCTTACACTTTGGGGACATGCTCGATTCTTCTTACCACTTCATTGGTTTGAGTTCTTCATCATGTTGAACCTATCCTTCATGGCCTTGGTTTGACTGGTTTCTCTTCTTTATTTATACACAAGATCTTCCTTGTATATTTCCATCTATCGTTGGGGGCATCTTTACATATTCATTTTATTGTACATAGCTTCAAACTTTAAAAAGATAAATTTAAAACATTCAAATATGTTTAAAACTCCAAAACATTCAAATATGTCTTACAAAATACAAAAACAACATAAAATTATCTCACAAAAATACAAAAACATTTTAAAAATGTTAAAAAATCAAAAGCATTTAAATATGTTCCAAACAATAAAAAACATTCAAATATGTTTCATAAAACTCAAAAAAATATTAAATTATTCCAAAATCTAACAAACAAATCAAACATCAAAAATCAAAACATTCGAAAATTTGTTTACTAACTTTTAAGCAACTAGATAACACAACTAAACAATTTTTCCATTTGATGATGCTCCTCATGATCATTCCAGATCATCTTTTGCAACTCATCTTTCTTTACCGTGGTGTATATCTATGCTCGTGGAAATCAATTACTCTTTCACAATATAAATTTTCTTGGTGGCACATTTGGATTAAATCCAACCATCAAAATTCAATGGGATCCGATAAGATTTGTTTGGAGTATCTAAGCATCACTTTGCTCTTCGGTCCGATCCAATCCTCTCGCATTATAAGATATCGCTTGGGGTCATTCATATTTGTCTAGTTCTTCAACATGGAAAACATTTGGGATGTCATTAGATGTTGCTATTGTAAATTTTGTTGTACTTTGTGGTTTGTTAACATTGTGACAATGTTTTTGCTTCTTTCAGTTTGTTATTATTGCACTTTGTTTACCTTGGATTGTAGACCAATTGTAGGAAAAATCTTGGTAACTTAGTTCACTTATAACTTTGGTGTCATTCATTTATGTTTATATTGGGTTTGTTTTTGTGATGTTTGTTTTGTGTCTTTAACCGCTTTATTGTATTTTCCTCTTAGATTATTAAATAAACCAAGGTTTTTTTCCCTTTTTTTGTGTATTCAGGTTTTTTACATTTCTTTGTTTTTCTATTTCAAAATTTTCAAAACTCGCAAAACCATTAAAAAAAAATATTTCATAAAATCATAAAATTACAAAATTTCAAACAAACATTCACTTATCATAGAAATCCTATAATTGGAAAACCTTGAAGTGAATATTTCAACATTTCAAAATAATATTAATAAATTCATACATTTATCTACTACCCTAGTGATCGTTCCAATCTTACAACTATCACTTTCTTCCCTTTGCATGATTACTTACTCTGCTTGGGGCAAGTCACAAAATTGTTTTTCCTTCATGATATAACTTTACTTGGGGAAAATCAGCACCAAACATTTACACAACGGATCCAAAAAGAGTGTCATGAGGAGTTCCTTTACTCTATTCTTTAGTCTGATCATATCCCCACCTTGGGATCATTTGCATCTACATAATCATTATTGTGGCATGCATTAGGGGCATAACTGATTGTCTTATTTTTTGACATTTTATTGCATTGTTGATGTTTACTTCTTGGACCAATTACAAGTAGTGTGATAACATCTTGGTTCCTTTATAACCTTGATGTCTGCACCTACTCAGTTTATATTGGGATTTTTTCCTTTTTCTCTTTTCTTTGTTGTGTGTATGTTTGTTTACACGCATTTGGGTTAACCATTTTGATTCCTTACTAATCATGGTGAAAATTCTATTGTCAACAATAAAATAAATGTTGCTCTTATATAAACAAACTCTCCAAATGGTGCTTATGCTACGAGCACAATCCCTTCCCATATTTGTTCATCCCTTGTTTTATTTTATCAAGCGGCTATCCACCACCTTACTACGTCATCCACCCACTTGAGGGGGTATTCCTCTACCATCCTACTCATTGGGGCATCCAAATGATTCATTGTATTTTCACTCACTACTATGCATGTGCCTATTATCTTTAAAGAACTTATACTTCGCAATAACACTTTAAAGAGGGGCAAATGTAGACACCCTAAAAATACATACATATTTCTATCCCACTTCTATCCAATTATAATTAATTAAATTAATTCTATTATCTAAGTCATATCCCTACCATTTAGAATTAATTAATTTAATTCCAACATCCATTTGGAATTAATTAAATCAATTATTACACCCTCTTAGCTAATATAATTAAACATTTAGTTATTTAAATGGTTAATCATCTCCTCACAATTAAATTATTTTAATTCTACCATGCTCTTGAAATTAATTAAATTAATTCCTAAAACAGTCTAGCTAATATAATTAAACATGTATTTATTTAAATGGTTAATTATCTCCTCACAATTAAATAATAATTAAATTTAGTTATTTAATTCTACCTATTCCAGCTACTCAACTACACTTCCCTATCCCACTTGGACTCCACTTCTACATTCCTAGAAGTGTGGGGGTAATTTCAGATTGTACGCACAATTCAATTGCAAGGTGTAACTTCTTCCATTCCAAATGTCCATTACCCCCCGCAAATTTGTAACTACCAAATTCCAAGTCTACTTGCTAACTTGGGTGACTCAATCATTAACTTGGAGCTTAGTCAAGATTCTACCCACCTTTCATGGATCTACCCTCAACTATAAAATCAAGCCATTTCCTTTGTAAATCCATCCCTGGAGCTTTAAGAAAATTACATCCAACTTCTGCCAATTTGACATCTACATCCTTGTGAAATCTGCTTGTAGCATCTGGAAATCCCTTTGAAGAACATTATAAAGAGCATCCACAATCCAAATCTTTAACAAAACCAACAAGCTTCAAGCTTCTACGGTTTTATCTTGAGGTTTGTAAAAGATATACGGTATGAAGGTAATCTATGTTTTATTTGTTTACTTTTTTGGTGATTTTTCCTTGTTTATGGGACATACATATTGATACATGATAATACGAGCTATTGTGGTTCCTTACATACTTATTCTAGGAGAATCCCTCCACATAACCTAGATATTATTATTTCATTATAGTATCTTTTCAACGTTAGCATTTGAGGATTCTAATAAATACATATTTAATCAACTTAAATATTTAAATAAATATTACATCATAATATAAGTAAATAAAGAAATGCTTCTGAAAATAAATAACACAGGGATACAATATTTATAGTGGAAAAATCTAATAGGGTAAAAACCACTTTGAAAATAACCTTTTACTTCGTAGAGAAATTATTTACATCCAAAAGATCACCTCCTCCTTTGAAACCCTATTTACCAAGGGTATGATCGGGTATGTCTCCCACCCACCTTTTCAACCTAAAATGGTTGACACATACACCTAAGTTTATAATATTTAATATTAGAAATATAATTATTTCATGATATTAAATATTTAACCTAAAGTATATACCTAGGTTAGCATATTTAATAATAAAAATATAAATATTTCATATTATTAAATATTAACCTATATATTAATGATGGACCCATATACATTAAGGGTTGGCCAAACC
Source organism: Taxus wallichiana var. yunnanensis (assembly GCA_018340775.1). NCBI lineage: Eukaryota > Viridiplantae > Streptophyta > Pinopsida > Cupressales > Taxaceae > Taxus > Taxus wallichiana. The sequence continues at coordinate 100,458,645 of CM031238.1, forward strand.
ACTTAATCATTATGTTCTAACACTCCCCTTAATGTTAAGTGGGATAACATAACATATGACAATAGATTACCTACCCATGGTAAACTACATGATTTACAATCCTTATACTATAAAGATTTTAGGCTAGCATATCGATTGAAGGAATTATAACACCTTCATCATACTCAATTTACCTTTTGATACAAAATGATTTGGAATCCCAAAGATCATTCCATGATCGGTGGCTAAGTACGATTTGTGATTTTTACATGTTCTCATAGGTTCTCGTAAAAGATTATTAAACTTAATCATATAGGATCTTTTTACAACAAAGGACCTCCTTAACAATATGCTTGTACTGAATGTTTACCAATAAAACTCAATAGCACTAAAATTTTTACTGAAGACCACCTTTAAGATCTTCTTACACTTCTTTCTAAAAAAGAAGTCGAGGAGGTATACATGTCCAAAGGTCTTTTTACACTTTCCCAAAGGTCTTTTATAAATTCCTGCAGTTATTTTTACAAAAACCAAGTTCCATTAGGAGGAGACATTGTCATGAACACTCCCCCTCAATGGAAATTCTGACAATCCAAGCTTTTCATGAAAGTGAAAAAAATTGCAGCACTCGGGGACTTTGTGAAGATATCAATAACCTGCTCTTCATTCAACATGAACTTGAGATTTATGTCATCACTTAGTACCTTCTCACAGGTGAAGTGTCTATGTATCTCAATGTACTTCTTCCTTTGATGTTGAACCAACTTATTAATCAAGAGTAATATAACTCTGGCCACCACATATAAGAGGAATACTTCCTTTAACTTCCATGTGTATCTCTACCAATAGTCTGCTTGCAGCCACATGGCTTCTTTACTTCTTCCATTGTACTTCTCTACCTCAGTAGAAGAAATGGAGACTGTTGATTGCATTTTTGTTCCAAGTAATGGTTTCTACACCAAAAATCTTGAACACATATCCAATAAATTTTATAACACAACATCAGTATGGTTAAAATCACAAAATCCATATAAGATAACATTTTCATTCTTAGTATAATGTAACTCATAATTGATTGTTCCTTTAATATATCTAAAAATTCTTTTTGTAAGATTCCAATGATCTCTAAAAAGATTCCTGCATAAACCTTGAAGTAATTCCTCTTTGTATAGGAAATATCTGATCTATTTATAGTTAGATAAATCAAACTATCAACTAACAACGTATATAAAATAGGATCAACCTTTTTCATATGCAGATTTATGGTCAATATTTATTCTAACTTCCATTGAAGTAGAAAATGGTTTACAATCAATCATAAGAAAAAATTTCAATACAATGGTTGTATATTGTGTTTTGAAAAATAACAATAGAATGAAATACAATCATACAAATAACATGATGTGAGAGACCTAACTCATTCATTTCAAAGTATTGCTTCAATTTCTCTTTAATCCTATGAATTAAATTAGAATTGTCACCAGTCATATGCAATAATCAACATATATACATATAATGACAATATGTGAGCCTTATTGTTTAATGAATATATCGTTGTTAGAAGAAAAATTAACAAAACCTAATAGTTTAAAGAAGGAAACAATTTTCGCATACCAAGCTCTAAGAGCTTGTTTTAAACCATATAAGGATTTCTCAACTTACAAACATAGTTTTCTTTACTAGTTTCTTCAAATCCTTTAGGTTGAAACATGTAAAGTTCTTCTTTTAAATCACAATTCAAAAAAGTATTTTTCTTATCCATTTGGTGGATTTCCCACCTAAATTGAGTAGATATTGCAAATAAGGCCCTAACAGTACTCATTTTAGCTATAGGAAATGTCTCAACATAATCAATACCAGGTTTTTGAGTGAAACCTCTAGCAACAAGTCTAGCTTTATGTTTGTTAATACTACCATCAGCATTATATTTTATTTTGTATATCCACCTAGACCCTATAATACTTCGCGGCTCAGGTTCATACAAGGTAATTAATGCATGGTACATATGATGACTTCTCACATAAGGTCATTTTCTTAAAGTTAATAGGATTTTAAATTTCTAACATAGATTGAGTCCAATTTAATTTCTTATATAGGAAGATAAGAGTTTCGAAACATCTCCTATCATCAAAACATTGTCATGACCATTTACTAAATCAAATAAAAACCATCATTTAGAAGCATTTAATGAAGTAACTTCAAGACAAGAAGACAACACATGTAAACCATTCACTAGATTATATCTATACATTTCATATAAGCTTTGATAATTAACATGTCCTAACCTTTCATGCCATAGTTTTGAATTATTCAAACTCGAGATATAAAACAAAATGGAAAAGAGAAATCATCACAAATATATAGACCATTTCTTTGAATTCCTTCAGCTATAATACTCTCATTACTATCCTTGATATTCCAAGCATCTATCATGCATGGATTCTATTTGTGTCCATACCTCTTTCAAATGTTCGATATTACCAATGTGTAGAAGGTACTGTCATCCACATTGCGTAAAATCATATAAAGAGCCTCTTTTATTCGTTGCCAAGAATGCATTCATGTTATCTACAGTTGCTTGATGACCTATGGGAGAAACCTCGGATCCGAAACAATCATCTAGAGTTTCCTCGCCATAAATTCTATTTTGACCCAAATGTTGTAGTTGGTTTCATTCAGGATCTGGGTTTTGTCAAGACAGAAGTATTTGAACGCCATTGTTTTCCTAAACCTATAAAACACACCCCATTATAATATACAATGTACCACAAAGTTAGATACATATTTATTGATAATAAAAACAACACTTTTAATAGAATCAGATCTAAATTTTATAGATCTAAAGAAACTATTTGATCATAACTAATTTTGTCATTACAATGCATTATAATTAACCTCCCATGATCAAAATAATAACCCACAATATAAAGGGCTCTGCCTTATACCCCAGATTTATATAAAAATATTTTTGACCATATAGAAGTGAAGAAGAGACCCCTAAGAATGCATAACAACATCAAATTTTTGAAAAAAATATAGAAAAAGATCCGCCAACTTAAATTTGACGTCTAAATGACTATCATAATGGCTTATTTTTTGGTCTGTCGTGATGGTCATTTGACCGTCAAATTTAATGAAGTCAAAACTTGTTGTGTATTTCCAGAATGTGAAATTCTAGAATTTCTTCTTCTATATAATATTAGGGAGGTTATATTTTAATACATTATAATAGCCTATTATAATTTATAATATAAAAATATATACACTTTTAAAAAAGAGATATAGTTTATAGAATGTAAATAAAAAACAACATATAGTTCATAAAAATTATAAACTATAGTATTTTTTTATAAAAAAACACAATGACCAAATAAAAAACATCGGCCACTTGGTATGTAATTATTATTTTAGGTTTTTATAAACATAAACTATGCCAAGGCGGCCCACATTAATATGACATGATAATTTAGAAGCATAAGTTCAAATATTAGTTTTTAAATTAAACATTAAACATGCCATACTTACCAATGCCACCTGAAAAACCTAAGAAAATGCCATACGATTTAAAAAAATACTTAGGTTTTAAGTTTAATTTTTTTATTTCTCACTTAGAAAAAAGAATGGGGCCGCTTAAGAGTTGAAGTAGTTTTTACGGTTTAGGTGTCTATTTTTATTTTTTAATGAACAAGTATATGATTAAACTTAGTAATATTGATTACTAAGGCCACCAACCTTCAACTACCCACCATTCACCACATCGGGCATTAAGATTAAAATAATGTTTTATAGTTTAGGTATGTTCAAAACATTTTTTTATGGAGCCCATACGAATGGGGTAGTTATAAACTATAGTATAAGAACTATATAAAATATATAGTTTTCAAATTATATAAATTTTAATACGATGTTTATATAAGTTATTATATAAACCTTATTCTATATATTTTTTAATTTAAAAAATATAGTTTTAATACGATGTTTATATAAGCTATTATATAAACCTTATTCTATATATTTTTAATTTAAAAATATAGTTATAGATTAACTATAAACTATAGTTTTCAAATAAAATTCTTTTAGAGGGGTCCAAAGAACACGGGTATGAATTTACCTTCCGAAATATTTAACCTGCAAACATTTGAAATTATAGAAAACATGAAAATTATTTTATATAGTAATAAATCCTTTCCTTTTCTGTATGTGATTTTCACGCAGGTAAATATTTGAATCCCCTTTTCCCCGTGCACTCATCAATCTCCAACAAATATTAATTCCATATAATTTACAAAATGAAAGTAAGAATCATATCATATTACATCTCCCCCAAAATAGAGATTTAAAATTGAAAAACCTAAAAAAATTACCAAGAGTTTAATTGCACAAATATTGGAGAAAAAAAGAAGGGGACCATATACTTTTAAATACCCTTTCGATTGGTTGAAAAAAATCGTACAAATTAAATAAATAAAATACAAAACATTTTATCTTAATTTATTTAATTTACCTCGATCTATTATCATGTTAACTATATTTGAGGATTCTAATAAATAGGGATTTAATCAACTTAAATATTTAAATAAATATTACATCATAACATAAGTAAATAAAGAAATGCTTAAAGAAAATAAATAACACAGTGACACAATATTTATAGTGGACTTTGAAAATAACCTTTTACTTGAGAGAACTTATTTACATCTAGGTAAGATCACCTCCACCTTTGAAACCCTATTTACCAAGGGTAAAACCAAATCACTTGATTTGCACACCTTTGATATATTTCCTGAATATATCAAATGAGGACCTAAAGTCCTTTTTATATAAGGTGATCGGGTAACCTTTTCAACCTAAAATGGTTGACACATACACCTAGGTTTATAATATTTAATATTAGAAATATAATCATTTCATGATATTAAATATTTAACCTAAAGTATATACCTAGGTTAACATATTTAATAATATAAATATAAATATTATTAAATATTAACCTATATATTAGTGATGGACCCATATACATTAAGGGTTGGCCAAACCACTTAATCATTATGTTCCAACATTCACTTCTTAATTATGCTTAATTACATATATAGTGTATTTATTATCTTTGAATTAACATGAATAACACGTGTATTTTGTAGGGTTGACAACTATTATTTCACATGCTCTTATATATCACTTGTTATGTCATTTCATCACATTATGATATTCTTATCTTCTATACATGCTTGCTAGTTGTGTTTGTAGTTACTTATATTCTACTCTGCTTGTGGCCCATGGACCTTATTTTTCTTGTGACACCATGGGTCCCCCATATTTGTGGCATTATGTGTTTTGTGTGATATTGTTTGCACTATTATCTTTACACTTACATATGCACTATCATTTTTATTACTACTATTATTATTATTTCTCTTATTTCACATCATGTTCTACACCATATGCATCCTCTTTATAGGAACACGTTATTCTTAGTGACCACCACATCATCCCTTCATGTGTTTTCTACATAGATTATCAAACTTATTAGACATAGTTACACATATATTATTTTGAGTCACATGCTCAAACTCTTTATCACACATTCCTCAAAAGAGGGGGCATTCATTTGGGTATATACTACACCTACAATAGACACATATAGAATTATAGGTTTAGAAACATGAAGGAATAGGTAAAAATTACTCGAAACAACACTAAACACATAAATTCAACAAAAAAAGTATAGGGTGAAAAATGTACAGCATGGTCATGACCGTATGGACATTCATGACCCATTTCTATGATTTTCCCTAGTGGAAATTATAATAACTTTCTCGATAGTTTTGGATTTCACCTCAGATTTTGGTTTTGGCATAGTTTCATACTCGAATGACTCATCTTAGATTAGTTTGACAGGGCATGTAGTATTTCATTCCTTCTTCTCTATAAAATTTAGTTTCAATTTCAGTTTCAGGGATATTGGGGGCATGGATCTCCTTTTTTATGGCTACATTTCAACACATTTCACCTCTATTCAGTTTTTACGCAATTGTGTGACACGTGGGGAGAGTATGGGGAAAATTATTTTATTTTATATTGTGTTTCCTAAATTACAAGATCTGGGCCTAGATCCATTTTCATCAATGTGGTTGATGTAGTCATGAAAGGTATTGAAGTAGCTAATTTCTTCATAGGTATTCCTTCCTCTGGACTCTTACACTTAAAGGGAAAGATATCAAATTTTTTGAATGAACTTGATACACAATCTTCTTCCTTCATGGGGTGCTTTGAATAATCATTATTCCTCTCTCTTTTGGAATTCATGTGTTGGGTTATATACACCCAATACTTTGAAATATCCTCGACACAATTGGGAGCTGATCACCCCCAATCCTTCAATAAATTTCTACAATCTAAAACTCCAAATACAAAAAGAATGAGAAACTCTTCATTTCCCAAAATAAACATGTGTATTCCTTCCACATTTTTCATCTCTTTATTTCACTCTTTCTAGTTTCAGATTTCATTAATATTACATCTTTACATTTGAGTTAAATTTTGATTGTTTATCATGCACATTGACTACACTTTGTGTTGTAGGTTTCATCATAGATCGTGCCAACACCAATATAATGGGATCTTTCGGAAAAATAATAATCGAAGGAAAAGTGTGTCTACACACTTAGGTATCTTTTCCTTTAAGCATGTAATTTCATTTCATACTTAAAGGGGGAATGTAGACACTCAAATTTGGCAAAGCTACTCTATGACATTTCTAGTCTTGACATTTCTCTCTTACTCAAACAAGTGTACTTTACTGTTATGGTACATCTCTGGTCTCTTTTCTATTTTACTTGATCTTACACACTCATATGTTAATTTTTTAGAATTGAGTGCATGAAATCCATTAAGAAACATTTTTTTCATCTTTCAAACTTCACACTTCAAATTATCTCTCTAGGGTCAAAAATATACAGTAGGAGAAGGATCATCCATACGTTCTTGACCCTAGTGTATAATTTTTCCATTACTCACTTTGATCCCGAATTTGCATTTGTGCATTATTCTTTGGGTCATTTATTCCTTCTCAATGGGCCTTTGCAACTTAAATTGCCTTCAAAATCATATATAAGCAATTGAAACTCACCTCATTTATAACCTAAAAATCTTATGGACTCCTATTTAAAAATATAACAAAAAGGAGCCTAAATCTCCTAAACTTCATAAATACTTCTATAAATTCATTAGGGTAGCACCATCTACAAATATGAAGCTTCCCACTAGATCTAGGGGAATGCTTCCCACATTTGCAAGCACTCAAAGTCACTAACTCAAGTATATTTGAAACAATTCAAGATTTTTCGAAGGAAGGACGTCAAATTTGATTGCACTACAACTAGATGTCACATTCTAGGTGGACAACAACATGCAGTTTGAGGCCTCTTCAGTGTAGTTCCAATGTTGGTAGTACACGGGGGTTCTCACAACCCAACTAATATTTATTTTTTAAGACTTCTCATATATGGTTAGGGTTTGAAAGATTGAGTAGATCATTCAGAGGTTCTCACAATGTGATCGACAATGACTAAAAGAAAGTGACAAAAATATTTAGACAAGTGAAAAACCCAAAAATTTATAGATAACATTTATGAGTAAGGTCAAGACTATAAAAATAGGTCAATATTGTACTAAAATTCATGTTCCTACTATATGGTCCTTCCCAAGATAATATTTATGTCACATTTTAGTATCAAAGCACTCTCGTGTCTAGATCCCCTTGTTCCATCATTCAGATCACCTAGAATTTCCTAGAATCATCTGTAATCAAGTAAGTGCACTCAATCCCATGTGTTGGTGAGCTTATATTATAATGCGTACATTTTTGCAAGTATTAATGCATTGTTATGATATTAAATGATTAATTTTGAAATTTTATTAATCATAAAAACCCCATGTAACTTATATTTCATTCCTTTTAGGTTATGTGTAAATATTAATTATATCTAAAAAGGGTGAAAACATTTGGTGAACCCGACGTGAATTCACCTCCTCATCCTCTTGATAAATTATTATGATAAAAACCGTGTGTCACTATTCTACACATCCAACTTAGTAATTATTCATGCCTCTTGTATTACATTCTCACTTATGACATGCTTTATTGTTAAGTAATCCTACCAATTGTTACTATATATTCAATCTTCATCCACATGCACCATTATATGATACCTTTTCCAATACTCATGGGAATATCTAGATCTCCCTTCCTTCTTTTCCAAGAATAGGTTTCCTTGCATGCCCCTACATAATTTGGTAAGGATCACATTAATAATATGTTTCTTACTCCCATTATGTCATACCTCTTCTATCACAATGGATTTCACACAAAAATTAATATCAATATCAAATGATTGAAATCCCTTAAGGACATGGTATCCTAATCAAAAATCTCAATAAAAATTATCCTACTTCACACACTATTCCTAGAGCTACTTCACTTAATTATTCTATAAAGTCTTCTTTTTCACACATCACCGCTATGGTGCCCCTTACATTTGAATCACAACCTCCATTTTACTTGATAGCTTCTCAACCTCTTGAGGAGGTTCTTATTGGATAATTTTCATGCACCTTATACTTTTTTACATATCTAAACACCAATATACTAATAACAAAAAACATTCAAATATTTTTAAAAACGTAAAAATAAGGATTAGTTTTTCTAGCATAGATTGTTAGAACTTTACATTATACACGTTGTTTATACTTTTAGTTTAATAGATAGCTTTTTTTCTTCTTTACACACATGCATTAACAGGGTATATTGAGAGTGATGCAAGACATACATATTGATACATGATTATGGGAGCTATCATGGTTCCTTACACACTTTTTATAAAGGCATCCCTCCACAAAAACCAGGTGTTATTATTTCATTATAGTGCCCTTTCACTTCCTCATTACGTTTGATTACATACTAATAGGTCTAACACATGTATCTTGCGTGATGTTAATATCTATTGTTTCACATGCTCCTATAAATCACTTGTTATGTCATTTCATCACGTTACTATTGTCTTATATTCTATATATGCTTATTAGTTTTTTGTGTAGTTACTTGTTTTCTACTCTTCTTGTGGCCCATGGACCTTGTTTGTCTTGCAACACCATGGGTTTCCCATGTTTATGGCATCATGTCTTTATTGTATTGCATTACATCTCTTGATTACATTCCTTTATACTTTTGGTTTAATAGATAGCTTTTTTTTCTTTACACACATGAATTCATGGGGTATATTGAGAGTGATGCAAGACATACATATCGATACATGATTATGGGAGCTATCATGGTTCCTTACACAATTCTTATGGGGGCATCCCTCTCGTTAGTGTGAGTTATCCCATGTGTCCTCCTCTCATATTGGAGGGTCATCTCACATGGGTTAGGTTTAGGGTTTCATGTGTGTCATGCACTAGGGTTACTTAGCACCCTATATGTACCCCTTTACTATTCATTTATGAGCATGCCAAGACACTCCACTGTCTTTCCTCTATATGCAAGCTTTGTTTCTATTGAGAAAGTTCTTTCATTACTGATCAATTCTTTCTTGCAATTACTGGAGCTATCACGATTTCGTTGGAGTGCAACTACTTCGTGGTGCCTCATTTCCAACTCGATTCTCGTAAACTCTTTTCATGGTATTAGAGATGAGATCAAGTAAACATGCACTCGTTATTTTTTAGTTGCGATTACTCTTTCATGATTTCATTCTTTTACTCTGCATGCAAGTTTTTCGATCACTATTTTCTAGAATTATTTTGCTAATCTCTTTAACAAGTTGTTCCTTTGGAAGTGCATTTTTTTGGGGTATGTGCATGTATGCAGGTTTGCGTTTTTCCTTTAGTTACGGTCATATTTAGTGGAAAACGTTATCTTGAGGTTGGTTCCTTTTACGGTTTTATTCAGATTTCTACCAATATATATTAATTTTTTTGAAATCTATGTTTTTTTGGCCTATCCTCTCGTGCCTTTTGAATGCTTTAGCCTGTGCGTAGTTTTGCCTCGTGTCATAGCTGCACTATCCAAGCTTCCTATTTTTTGTGTGTGGACTGTTTTTTAAGACCACGGCTGAGCCATCTTTGTATTTGCATGGATTATACTTCAAACCCGTGGCTTTTCTCTTGTCCCGTGGTTTTTTTTTGTCCGTGGCATGGTTTTAACCGGCCTGTGGATGATCTCGCCACCTTGCTCTCTCCCATGTGCTTCTGGCCTCCCACCCGCCATGACCACTCCCTACAAAACAAAAAAACAACAAATACAGCTCTGGCCTCCCACTTGCCATGACCGATCTCGGCTCGCTCTTGCTCTACCCAGCGTCCCCACTGCGCGACCACGCACCGTAAACTCTGCCCCTCCAAAACAATAAAAAAACTGCATTTTCCTCCCATTAAACCATTTTTTTTGGTTTAAAAATCTTTTTTTTTCAATCAAAACTTTTGGTAAGTTTTTTGGTCCGTTTTTTCACTTTTTTGGTATGTTTTTTTTTAAAATACCTTCTAAATAAAATATTACGAAGTTTCTATTAGAAAGTTTCTAATATTTTTAGTACGCTTTTTTTGTACGCATGGTTTATTTAGAAAGTTTCTTTTGATAGTTCTTTTATCAAGTGGCAATTTTTAAAAAAAATAGATAAGTTTCTATTATTTCAAAAGAGTGGAAATTTTTAAACAGGAATTATATTTTAATTCCATTTATTTTTTTTAATTAGTAGAAATTAATTAGATTTAATTTAATTAAAAATAGTGTATTAATTTCAATTTCCTTTATTACAATTCGTAACATAACAATTATCGACATCTTCTTTAACATTCAAATATAGTTTTTTAAAATTCCAAATTGCTTACTTAGCTAAATAGGACGTTTCAAAATGGTAATTTTTTTAACGTTATTGTCGATTTTTTTCTCTAATCGTGCACTCAAGTGTGTAGCATCACTTTGAGCACTTATTTCCCTTCCGTGTATTTTCCAACATTCTCGAAGATATTTGAACTCCTTCAGTTCCCAATCATTGTTTTTACCATTATTATTGCTTGCGACTAGTGAGCGCGTCCGCCATAGTCTGCAACAAGGGGGTTTTTTCATTTGCGATGTGAGATGCTTTTTCTCACAACCAGGATTGGCTTTCACCTCCTTCCTTGTTTCTTGCTTGTTTACGGTGTCCTATTTGCTTGCGCTCCATAAAACACTGTTGTGGTCTCCTCTCTTGTGCGTTATTATGTTGATTGCAAGACGAGTTACCAAGTGTTTCACACCGCATGCACGGACCTGATTGTAATCAACGCACTAAACTATAAAGTGCCAAAGTAGGGGGGTTGTTATTGTCGTGGGTGGTTGTGTTTCTTTTTTGCATTTCTTTCTCTCTCTCACTATGGATGCTCTTTCAATTCCTTTGCTTACATCGTTCAAATTTTTCGAATGGAGATCGAAAATAATAATGAAACTAAGGGGTAAAGGGTTATTCCACATCACCATGGGAACCGATACTCGAACCAAATGATGAACCTAAAAATATAAGTGGTTAAACCGTAGTGATGAAGCTTTAGGTATTCTTTGCATGTCTATTTATCCTGACTTGCTCTTCCACATTGAGGCGTCTAAAACACCTAAATCTACATGGAAAATGCTTTGGATGTGATGTTTGGACAACTAGATGACATGAGAGCGCATGAGTTGGAAAATGAACTACTAGGGTTAAATCCTAGTGACTTTGAAAACCTACAAGATTTCTTCTCGAAATTTGTCCACATTAGATTGTTGTTAAAAGGATGTCAAGTAGAAAAGAAATATTCTCAATTGATCTTGTCAATTCTCTCTAAGCTAGGTCCCGAATATTCTGTCTTTGTGTCAAATTTCTACGCTACAAAAGTTACTTTGGGCGATACTTGGACTATGCCCTCCTTTGACTATTTTTCATCCCAACTCATTCAAGAACATGACAAACTCATTCAAATGGGGTCTCTCAAGTCCAAGTCACATGCCCTTGTAGCAAGTACTAGTAAGGGAAAGAAGACATAAAGAAACAAAGGATCAACCTAAGAAAGAAACCAAGATCAAACCTAAAAATGACACAAACACTTCGACTTCTGAGCCTAAGGCATAGAAAAGCAAGTATTTATGTTCCTATTGTAAGAAGTCTGGTCACGACGAGCAACACTATTTTCGAAATAGATTGATCACTTATCTTATTTACTTGAGAAGAATAAAATAAGTGTTCCTGAATCCATAAAACAAAGTGCTCCGAAGGCCAAGTCTTATGCTGCAAAAGGTACTAAAAATGATAAGAAGAAAGGAAAGGCCCTTGTAGCCAGAGTTGCTTCTTCATCGACATGGATTGTAGATTCTGGTGCCTCGCACCACATGGGTTCTTCACATGTTGAGTTTTCTAACATCAAACCTTGTGGAATGTCCCAAATCATGATGGGTAATGACACGACAGTGTCGTTTTCCAGTAGTGGATTGGTAGAGATGGATGGGGAACATTTAACCGAGTGTTGAGTGTTTCTGATCTCTCTATCAATCTCCTATCGGTTTACCAAATTACTCACCTTGGTGAAGGAATGTGAGTGGAATTTGGTCCTAACTCGGTGATTATTCATGAGCTTAACAATGACACTATAGTGGCTGAGGGAAAGGTAGATCACCATTCACGGTTGTACACCTTCTCCCACTTTACTTCTGATTCTACGCCCACTGCCTTGCTCACTCATGCAAATGAGGTTAGTAAGCTATGACATGAGAATTTCGGACATCTAAATTATTGCTACCTTGAACAATTGAGCCAAAATGAAATGGTCAATGGGTTTCCTTGCGTCAAGTTTTCTAAGGGTCTTTGTGAGGGTTGTACCCTTGGAAAGCATCCTGAAAAGAACTTTGACAAAGGAAAAGCCTGAGAGCCACTCGTCCTTTGGATCTTGTTCACAACGATGTTTCTGGTCCATTTCCTTCTCCTTTGTTTACTAGAGCTCTTTATGTGCTAACCTTCATTGATGACTATTCGTGATATACTTGGGTATATTTTCTTAAGCTTAAGTTTGAAGTCTTTGAACATTTTCAGGACTTTAAGGCTCTTGCTGAGAAACAAGCGGAACGGTCTATCAAGGTTCTTCGAACTGACAATGGAGGTGAATATGTAAACAATAAGTTCATGGATTTATGTACTTCTGAAGGGATCTCTTTGCAGCATACAGTTTCTTATAGCCCTTCGCAGAATGGAGTTGCAAAGAAAGAAACGTACTCTTAAGGAGATGGCCACTTGTATGATTCACTCAAAGTATCTTCCTTCGCAGTATTGGGCCGAAGCAGTGAATTGTGCAAATTACATTCAGAACCATGTTCCACACAAGGCAATAAGAGGGATGACACCCTTTGAAGCCTGGTTTGGATGCAAGCCTGATGTTGAGCACTTTCGAGTCTTCGGATCCAAGGCTATGGCTCGGATTCCCAAGAAGAAATGCAAGGCTTTGGAACCACAATCCAAACCTTGTATCTTTGTAGGGTATCCTAATGGCATGAAGGGATATCGATTGATGAATCCTACTTCTCATGAGCTGTATATTGAGAGAAGTGTTAAGTTCAATGAGTCTTCTTCGACTTCTACTTCTCCACCTATTGAGGTTCTTCAGCTCACTAATTCAGATTCTGACTCATCAGATGATGATATTGTTAAGCGTGCTCCTCTTCCTGATCCTCCCAAACATCAGACCTTTAAGTCTTCTAATTTTGACAGTAGTGATGACGAGGACTATGTCCCTTCTCACTCAAGTGAAGAGTCTTCTGTCTTTGAGTCTGATCCTGCTGGTACCCTTTGGGCTAGGAAAAATTTACAAAGTGCTGGAGATTTAGTTGAAGATACTTTTGGATATGAGACGTACTTGCTTAAATTTCATTGGCCCCCACTCTTTCTTGGCCTCTACTTCTGATCCATAGTCTTTCCGGGAGGCTTCTAGTATTCCTGAGTGGGATTCTGCCATGGATGAGGAGTATTCCTCTCTCATGAAGAACGATACTTGGGATCTCACCACTCTTCCGAAAGGAAGAAAAATCGTTCGGTGTAAGTGGGTGTTCCAAAAAAAGTATGGAGTAGATGGAGATGTCGAAAATTTTAAAGCGCAATTAGTAGCAAAGGGTTTCTCCCAAATAGTTGGGGTTGATTATACTGAAACCTTTTCTCCGGTTGCAAAGATGACTTCTATTTGACTGACCCTTGCCATTGCCGTAGCGAACAGATGGAAAGTCCATCAAATGGACATTAAGAGTGCCTTCCTTCATGGTGACCTAGAGGAAGAGATCTATATGTAACAACCTCTGGGTTATGTCCAAGATCCCTCCCTCGTTTGTAAGTTAAATAAGTCTCTTTATGGCCTTAAATAAGCCCCTCAGGCTTGGTATGCCAAGATGGACTCCTTTTTACTTAGATCAGGGTTTACTAGGTGTCACTTTGATCCAAATGTTTATATTCTACAAAGAAGATGACTCCATACTAATTCTTGTTCTATATGTTGATGAATTTTTGATCACAGAAACTCTTCCTCTATTATTGATTCTGTGAAGATTGCCTTGGCCAACAAGTTTTCCATGACTGACTTAGGTCTGCTTCATTACTTCCTTGGGATCCAAATTTCATAATCTGACTCAGGAATCTTGATTTCGTAACCTAAGTATGCTCTTGATTTGCTAGTTTGTTTTCAGATGTCCAATTACAAGTCTTCTCCTACTCCTTTTCTTTCTGAGGTTAAGTTGGTTTCAGATTGCTCTACTCCCTTGGTTGAAAATAATCTTTATCGACAGTTGGTGGGGAGCTTGATTTACTTGACTCACACTCGACCGGATTTATCATATGTTATTGGGATCATGTCTAGATTCATGTAGGAGCCACATGAGTTGCATTAGAAAGCAGCTAAACAGATCCTTCATTATGTTCGTGGCACTTATGCTGATGGCATTCACTATCATGGAGGGGTAGATATTGACTTGATTGGGTTCACAGATTCTAATTGGGACGGTGACTTAGATCATCGAAAATATACTTCTGGCTACAATTTCTCTCTTGGTTTGGGTCCTATTAGTTGGTCTAGCAAGAAGTAGAATGCAATTGCGATATCATCTACAAAGGCAAAATACAGAGGAGCAGTTAACGTTGCCACAAAAGCTATTTGGCTACAAGGTATTCTGACAGAGTTTGGCATCCACTTTTGGTGGCCTACCATTATCTACTGTGATAACATGAGCACTATCTCTATTTGTAAAAATCCAGTTCAGCATCAGTGGATGAAGCACATTGAGATCCATATGCACTTCATACGGAGCTTATTCATGATGGTATCATCGACATTCGATACATTGATGATGATCGATCAGATTGTAGATTTATTCACCAAGCCCTTCACTGAGATGAAGTTTCTTCACTTACGGTCTCTTCTTGGGGTGAGGTCTTCTGCAACTACTCATCTCCTTCGGGCTATGTAGTCCTTTTCTTCTTCTTCTTCTAGGAAGATTGTGTTTGTATATGGGCACCTTATCAAGCCTTTAGTTGTCGGGCCCCATTAACACATCTTTCTTAGTTGTTTAGGAGTGTCTTCCCTTTCCGTCTGGATTCTCATAGCCGCTACCCCAGCTTCGATGAAGGGGGGGTGTTAGTGTGAGTTATCATATGTGTCCTCCTCTCATATTGGAGGGTCATCTCACATGGGTTAGGTTTAGGGTTTTATGTGTGTCATGCACTAGGGTTACTCAGCACCCTATATGTACCCCTTTACTATTCATTTATGAGCATGCCAAGACACTCCATTGTCTTTCCTCTATATGCAAGCTTTGTTTCTATTGAGAAAGTTCTTCCATTACTGATCAATTCTTTCTTGCAATTACGCTGGAGCTATCACGATTCCGTTGGAGTACAACTACTTCACGGTGCCTCGTTTCCACCCGATTCTTGCAAACTCTTTTCACCCTCCACACAAACCAGGTGTTATTATTTCATTATAGTTCACTTTCACTTCCTCATTACGTTTGATTACATACTAATAAGACTAACACATGTGTCTTATGCAGTGTTGATATCTATTGTTTCACATGCTCCTATATATCACTTGTTATGTCATTTCATCACATTATGATTGTCTTATATTCTATATATGCTTATTAGTTGTGTGCATAGTTACTTGTTTGTTACTCCTCCTGTGGCCCATGGACCTTGTTTGTCTTGCAACAACATGGGTGTTCTATGTTTATGGCATCATGTCTTTCTTGTATTACATTACATCTCTTGATTGCATGTGCAAGGGACTTGTTTGTCTTGTGATACTACGAGTTTCCCATGTTTGTGGAACTATGCCTTTTGTTTGACACTATTTTCTCTATTATCTTCACACTAACATATGTAATTTTATTGTTATTACCACTATTTCTCCTATCAACATTGTTATTACTTTTATTCATGTTTCTCTTATCGTGCATGTCATGGTTTCCATCATGCACATCCTCTTTGTAGGTACGGGTTATTCTTGGTGGCCACCACATCATCCCTTCTTATGTTTTCTACGTAGATTATTAGGCTAATCAAACATGGTTATACATCTATTATTTTGAGATGTGTGGTCAAAATATTCATCACACACATCAAAAGAGGGGGCATTCATATAGATATATTCTACACCTACATATATTACAGGACACATGTAGGACAAGATAAAGGTACTCAAAAAAACATCAAACACTCGAAATACAAAAATAAACACAATGTAAAAATGTACAAAGATGTCGACTCTACGGATGTTCCTAACCCATTTCTATGATTTTTTCTCAAGGGTCGGTTACAAAACATTTCCATAGTTTCATATTTTCACTTATAAAACTTGTTTTTGGAATAATTTTTACTCTTACATGACTCCATTCAAATTAATTTCAAGTGGGTATGAATTATTTCATTCTTTATTCTCTACAACACTCAAATTTAGTTTTAGAGATATTGGGGTCATGGTTCACCTTTTTCCAACTACATTTTAACACATTTCACCTCTATTTAGTTTCTACTCAGTTGTGTAGAACATAGTGAGAGTATGGGGAAAATTATTATCTTGTATAATGTGTGTCCTAAATTATAAAATTGGGCCTAGATATGTATGCGTGAGTGTGGTCCATGGGGTCATGGAAGGTATCAAAGTGGATAATTTCTTTAAAGGAAGTCTTTCCTCTCTTTTTACACTTAAAGAAAAAGATATCATAGTTTTTGAGTGACTTTGATCCACAATATTCTTTCTTCATGGGGTCCTCTCGATCCTCATTATTATTCTCTCTCTTCTATTTTCATGTTTTAGGTTCCATACACATGATGGTATGGCATATCCTCAACATAGTTGGTTACTAATCGCCCTAATCCTTTTGTAAAGTTCAACAATAAAAAACTCCAAATATAAGCAAAAATGAGAAATTGTTCCTTCTGCAAAACAAACAAGTGTATTCCTTCCACATTTTTCATCTCTTTATTTCACTCTTTCTAGTTTCAGATTTCATTTACATTACATCTTTACATTTGAGTTAAATTTCAATTATTTATCATGGACATTGACTACACTCTATGTTGCAGGTTTCATCATAGAGCATACCAACACCAATACAACAAGATCTTGCAAAACAAATATTGAGTGAAGAAGTGTTTCTACACACTCAGTTATCTATTCCTGTAAGCTTTTAATTTAATTTCATACTTAAAGGGGGATAAATGTAGACACTCAAATTTGGTAATTCTACTCTTTGACATTTCTAGTCTTGAAATTACTCTCTTATTCAAACAACTAGACTTTACCCATTCTCATCTAGTACATATGTAGGTCTCTTGTCTAACTTTCTTGATGTTACAAAATCATCCGTCAACAGTTTCTATGAATTGAAAGAATGAAATCCATTAAGAAACTTTATTGGTCAACTTCTAAACTTCACACTTTAGCTAGTCTCTCTAGGGTCAAAAATGTAGAATAGGGGCAAGAAAATACATATGTTTCTAGCCCTAGTGTATGGTTTTCCTTTTCTCACTTTGATCCTAAAATTTTAGTTGCACATTATTATTTGGGTCATTTACTCCTTCTCAATTGGCATTTACAACTTAAATTACATTTGGAAGCATATATAAGAAAGTAAAACTCACCTCATTTAGAGCCTAGCACTCTTATGGAATTCTATTGAAAAAGCTAGCATAAAAGGCCCCAAAATCTCCCTACACTCCATAAATACCTTTGTACATTCTTTAAGGAAACACCATCTACAATCCTGAGCTTCCCACTAGGTCTAGAGGACTACTTCCCACATTTGCAATCACTCAAAGTCACTCACTCAAGTAGATTTGTAAGAGATAAACTCAAGTCAAAAATTTCAAAGGAAGGATGTCAAATATGATTGCACTATAACTAGATATCACATACTAGGTGTAGAAATATGTGTGGTTTAATGCCTCTTCATATTAGTGCCAATTAAAATGGTGCACAATGTGCCCACAACCCAACTAATGTTTATTTTTCAGACTTCTCATCCATGGTTAGGGTTTGAAAGATTAAGAAGAACGTTTAAATGCCCATGCACTTTGATGACAATAACTAATAGAGAGTGATGAAGATATTCAGACAAGTGAAAAACTCTAAAATTTACAATTATAATTGTGAGCAGGGTCAAGACCGTATAAACATTCCCAACCCTACCATATGGTCCCTTGAAGATAATCTTCAAGTCATGGTTTCAATATCAAGGAACTATCATCTTGATATCTCCTGCTCCATCATTTAGATCACCTAGATCATTCTAGAATCATGTGTAATCTCATCTAAGTACACTCAATCTCTTGTGTTTGTAAACTTATATCGTATTGCATATATTTGTTATAAGTATTAATGTATTGTTCTAATATTGAATGATTAATGTTGAAAGTCTTAATCATAATAACCCAGTGTAGTATCTATTTCATTATTTTTTGGTTATAGGTACAAATCTTAATCAAATATAAAAAAGGGTTTAAAAAAATCAGTAATATTGATTGTAAACTGAAAATTTATTTTAGGGATAAGATAAGACAACCAAAATTAATGGAAATATAAGATTTACGATTTTATTTAAAGATTTGAATGTCCTACCAATATTTTTGTTGTAATCATTATATTTTCTCATACGCTTAATTTTCTAAAAATTAATTTTTTTCCTCACAATGAATGTTGGGGGCTTGAAATTGATGGTCTATAAGATGAGGGTGTAGAGAAAATCATAAGACAAGTTGATATGGTTTTTTATCAACACTAGTTTAGTTTGGACTGCATAACATGGGTAATCCTTCAAACTTTGAAACTTGTTGATCATGTTTAGGAAATGTCATCAAATAAAAATAATGAAACAAGACACATTATGATCCAAATTAGAAAACAAGCTAGAAAGGAATGTGCTATAGAGAAACAAGAAAGTGAGGCTTAAATATTATCTCATGCTTATTCTAGTTTATGCTCCTCAACCTAACCTAAATGAAAAAATGAAAAATATATACTAAATGTATGAATGGAAACAAGAAACATCATACATAAGAAAATGTGGATAATTAAACAAAGAGTAAGATACTCAATGTTTTTATTTTTAGTTATATCTAGAAAACTCAAAGTGGATTGCAATAAGTTATCTTAATACAACTATATAATCCTTAATGTGAAAATATGTTTAGCTAAATATAATGTAGTGAATGTAAACTAATCAAACCCAAATGATTGTATCTAGGCTAGTTATGACATAATAAATTGTAAATTATGACAATGTAATGATTGATATCCAAAATAGCAAGAAAATTAGTAAAAACATCAATAAACTTGAAATCAATCTCATATTTTAGGTAAGAAGCACATTGAAAAACACTTAAAACATAAAGAAATCATTTTTTGTCAAAATTTTACAAATTCTATATGATCCATCCCATAAGGCCCATGATGTTGGTATAAAGGTAAATCCTATACTTTGATACATGTTGTGGGTTATAGAATGCATAAATGAAATGACATATAATAGTAAAACAAACACATTTGAACACAAAATTATTTGTGAAATAATATAATTTATATTAAATAGAATTAATAGGGAATAATACAATACTTCACAATATTCAGTAGAATTGTGAATGAATATTCTTATGGTTAGAAAAGGGAAGACACTTCCTAACTAATTTTCTCTGATATTGTAAAATATGATAAAATTATATTTAATAGAACTAATAAGGAACACTATAATACTTTCCAATGTTAAATAAGACTATGAATGAATATTCATATGGTTAGAAAGGGGGAAGAAACTTCTTAACTAATTCCTATATTGGAATAAGATATAAATGTGAATGAGAGAAACAATATACTTAGGGAATGAAAGTTTTCACTATTATTTAATATATGGTTACTATACAACCCTTCGAAATGAATAATTTTCATATATACATCATCACAAGAAGGTAGTCACACTTACAAAAGGAATTTTTAAAAAGGTTCATCTTTTGGCTAATGGATGATGTTCTTATTGTCGTGGTCATGGAAATTATAACACATGGTATGTTGAAAGGTAATCCCACATGGTGTGTATGTGAAGAGGGACATTTCATGTGCCACATGTTAATAGGAGTTGACATGTGAACATTGTTTCTATATAAAATATATGCGTAGTATGGAAAGAAGTAATTTATAATGGCTAAGTATATTGTGAGATTGTATTGGAAGTGCGGAGTTCAAGACATGTTGTTTATCATGACGAAGATACCTTCATGGAAGTGCACAAAGTACACACAATATCACAATGTGTGCAACATCGAAGCCTTGCACAATAGCCCTTAGGAATTACACATGTACATACATAAAGGGCATCGTGTATAGTGTTATGAAATAGTTCTAAGACATTGTACAAACATACAAACAAAATATGTGTGTTGTGGAGTTTCCATTCAATTAGAATGTTCCTTTTGTAGTAGTGATACCCATTATATATTTAGTCAGTTGTAAAAAATGACCCTAAACTTATTGAAGGTTGTACTAATTGTTCTAATTAGCATATTTATTTACCTTGATCACTCAAAATAAATGATGTGTTCATTGGTGGGTGTGTATTTTTGTAACTTTATCGATTTGATCCTATGTTGTAATGTTTAAATATTCAAGTTAAAATTAGAAGGATAATGTGTTTCTACTACCTCAATAAAATATGATAAGTATGGCTTAAGAAAATTCATGTTGAATATTGTATGAAAACTCAAGTATGGTGGAAAATCAAGAATAAATGTGTTCTCACCAACTATGTGCAATATGGTGTAAGGACCATATTATTAATGCTTCATCTTTTAGTTTGGCTCCTTCCAAAGATGCAACCAATTTTTTTCCTACCTTTAATCCATGAGTTATGTGTCCATGTTAAGGCACTCTTTATACATATATTATTTTTTCTAGAGTATGTGTTGAACATGCAACTAGATAAACTAGATTTGGTACATTTTTTTGTGACTTTCCCACTAATTATTTATGTATGTGTGACTTCAAGTTGAATGGTAGATTGAAGGATATGTCTAAGGGTTCCATTAGTTTTATATCTAATAAAATTTTGAAATAGATATTCCATTTAGAGTTGTCAAAATAAGTTTTTACGATGTTGGTTGTATGGAAAATTATCATCTCAAGTGCATGGATGCTCATTGCTATATATACACAAAAATGAAAAATATGTGGTTGACAAATTTTTTTGTCCATATTTTGTGGATGAAATGAACCATAAAATTTCAAATTATTTATCCATCATTTTCCACATTATTCTCCAAAAATTACTTACAAACCACGACTCATGATCATACACAATAGATGTTGGAAGCCCAAAATGTACACAAATATGGTTGAAAAATGAGTATGTGGTTTCTTTCATGTTGATTCCCTTCTTGTGATAAGAGGTTAACCTATCACATGCATAGATATATGTGTGGTATGACCTAAGGCACACTTATCATTAATATTTACATTCATTAGTTAGTGATTAATGTAGGTCGACTTAGCTAACTAAATAGGTGTGGATGAAGGGTTGTGAATATTTGTGGTTAGGTATATTTATATGGATGAGCATGGCTCTCCCAAATTATCAATTCATGAATTATATTCTTGTTATATGCTTTTGGGAGGTTTCCCCCTCAAAGTGGATCATTTATACAATCAATATTCTTTCGTTATTGATCTTATCTTCAAGTAATTTTATTACAAAGTGGTATTAGAGCGGTGATTTCGAAACTAATGGTTTTTCCACTATATCTCATTCATGGATAGGAATTTATTAGAGATGTTTTTACCAAGAATAAGAATAGTAACATAAAGCTCGAGTAAAAAAATCTTATTTTTCACTATTTTATGAGAGTTATTACAATTCTATTATTTTTCATAATCTCGGTCTCTAGGCATCATTTTTCGAAATTATTATATTTATCTATACTTTCAAAAGTTCTTTAAATTTCCATCAAGTACCATTCTTTAAATTTTCATATTTGATGTCATCTGCATTGAGAAATTTGTTGGTCAAATTTGGTCAACATGGAATATTAAATTGCATGTATGGTCAAGCCCTTGTTATAAAGCGAGTTCACAAACTAGGGGTTAGAACAATAATTCTAATACTCTAGGAAAAACTCCTTACAAAAAGGATATTGATTAAGCAATGAGATCAAGGGATCTTCTACTCTAGGGTTTTCCTGAATAGATCAAAAAGTGAGCTAGATCGAATAGGATATGCATAACTTATAATTAGATATGAACGTTAAAGTGGACCGTATAAATTAGTGCTTGGATGAAATTATGCAAAAAAATCATTCCAAACCTGAATGTTCCTCAACATAAACCAATTCCAACACAAATTGCTACACAACCAAACTAAGGTGGATCTTCTAATGTGCCAATGTATAACAACACACAATAGTGGAAGAACTTGTTTCCAAAATTGAAGTGCATAAGTTTGATTGGAAGGATCTAGTAACTTGGATCAACCAGATGGATTTTTTTTTAATGTACATCAAATTCCCTATGGACAAAAGGTGGTAATGGAATCCTTATATCTCGAGCCAAAGCAATTCATTTAGTACATATGGATTTGTACCTTAGGTCTTAGGGTCACTTGGTTAGTACTCACATATGAGATGAAAATGATCTACTGTAATAGTGCAAAAATATATACTTTATCTAGTTAGACAAGTTATGAAAAATAGGGAAAGTTAAGGATTGTTTTCAACAATTTCAGAACCTATCCTTAAGGGTGGATGATATCTCTAAGAACAACCTGAATGATTTGTTCTTAGGAGGCCTCAAGGATAATATCCAATTGGATGTGTACATGTTTAATCCAAGTTCTATATCTGAATCCATGATATTTGCATGATGGGTTGAGGAAAGAGATCTTGTAAAAAGTAGGTCTTTCAATACTAATAAAGAGTGCATGGGGCCATCACAATCGTTCCCTAGACCTACTTGATTGACTCCTTAACAAATTGAAGAAAAACAAGTAAAAGGTTTATGTTTCAATTGTGATAACAAATGGAGTAGGGAAATAAATGTGTTGAAAAGAAATTTTTCAAAATTGAAGGGGCAATTGATGAAGAAGGATATGAAGAGGCAAGGAATGTAGAAGAAGTGAATAAATCTGAATCTAATGAGCCTTGACCTATAATCTCATGTCACACATTTGTTGGCATTATCACTCCTCAAACCCTCAAGGTTGTGGGTTTAATTCAAAAAATAAAGTGACGGTGTTGATTGACTCCATTAATAAACATAATTTTATCAATACTAAGTTGGTAACACGTCTGAATTATTTTATTTACCCAACCCCAAAATTTCAAGTTATGATTGTAGATGGTGGAATAGTCAATTGTTCAGAATATGCCATAAAATCAAGCTAGTAATGGGATATTACACATTATAGTCCCCTATGTTTTTTATTCCCATGGGAGGAGCAGATATTATTTTGGGAGTACAATGTCTTACAACTTTGGGAACAATATAAATGAATTTCTAGGAGTTGTTTATGTGTTTTCATTCTGAGGGAAGGGCATTTGAATTAAGAAGACTTCAAGAAAAAACTCCATGGCTAGTTAGTTCTCATCAAATTCCAAACATTCCAAAAAAGGGGTGGGAAGTAGTCATTGAAAAAAATTCTCCACAAAAGTTCACCCCACATAAATTTATACACCTCCTGATTTATAGAAGATTATTGATGACCACTTCGTATTTTTGGAGAAATTCCAAAAGGAATACCACCAAAAAGAGATCATGATCATGCCATTCACCTACTCCCAAGAAGTCAACCACCAAACATTCAACCATACAAATATCCCTATGCTCAGAAGAGTGAGATTGAAAAAATGGTACAAGAGATGTTAGAGGCAAGTATTATCAGACATAGTCAAAGTGCATATTCATCCCTAGTGATCATGGTGCATAAAAATATGATACTTGGAGGATGTGTCCAAATTATCAATAACTTAACAAGTATACCATCAAAGATAAGTTCCTTATAATATTAATTGGCTAGATGAATTACATGGTATGATATACTTTACAAATCTAGATCTTCATTTTGGATACCACCAAATTAGAATCAAAGAAAAGGATGTCCAAATAACAACTTTTAGAACTCATGAAGGTAATTATGATTTTTAGTAATGTCGTTTGGTCTCACTAACACACCATCTACATTTCAAAGTTTTATGAACGTTGTGTGTAGGCCTTTCTTGCAGAAATTTATATTGTTATTTTTGAAGACATCCTAGTCTAGATTAAGACTTGGGCGAACAATCATAGTATTACGCCCTTAATTCTATATCTTGCATTAGATGTGTATGGTTTACTTGTGGCTATCATACCTTTTTATCATGTTGTATCTATTTCATATATCTTATAGTATCATTAGTGGGTCAGCCTTGGTGATGTCCATAACATAGGAATAATATATATAGGAGTTAGTAGGTAGTAGTTGATCATCATATTGAGCACTTAAGTCTTATTGTATGGCTTGGATGTTGCCCCCTCAAAGTGTCTAAGTCATTATGCTTAGATATTGTGATACTTTCTCTATGTTTTGGTGTTCTTTGGTGTTATATTTATGCAAAATTAAAATATATCTAAGAAATTACATTATAAGAGGTATCAAAGATTAATCTTGGCTACATTATGTTAAAAACTTTATTTTTTGTTTCAAAATATCTTGCGCATGGGTGCAAAATTATCAAAAATTGTTTTACCAAGTTTGCAAAACATTCCAAGTAAGGTTCTCTAAAAATTTAGAAATTTTTTTCTATATTTTGCAAAAATTTTGATTTTAGGGTTTTCATAAATTCACTATATAAGATGTAAATTGTGAATTTTTCTAAGTTCATTACATTTTTGAAAAAATATAAATGATTAGTTTGAGTATATTCTTTGAGTTTTTCATATTTGGTATACTTCCTCTTGAAACCACAAACCCTAAATTTCACCCTTGATGCATTAATCCTACAATTATGGGGCATCATGGTGGGGCCTTTCATAAGAAGAAAAAGCATTCTCTCACTCTAGGTAAAATATCATATTAGGATGAGGTAATAGTTGAGGATTTGGATTCGAAGGGGTAACTACGGTGTCATCGGTGCAGTGTTTACCTTAGTGGATCATAAGGTAAGTAAAATCGAGTATGATCTGTGAATCCTACAGTCTAAGATGACCAATAAAGGAGATTTAGTACAGATAAATAAGTGTTTAACTGATGTTGTATAGAAACTTAATACAAATCTAAAGGTTCATAATCATTGTCCAAATCAGCCACGACTCAATCCTACTCGGATCAACCAAGGTGGATCTTCTAGCCAACCCAATACAAATCTAAATACGTTGTAGCCTCAAAACGTGATGCCGAAATTGGAAATGCGTAAGTTTTATGGAAATATCCCATAAATTATATTAACCAAATGGATAATATATTTGATCTATGTCGAGATCCCATCTGGACAAAAGGTGACCATGACATACTTGTATCTCAAACCTAACCAATTGGTTTCATATCATTGGTTATGTTCTCAAATGCAAAAAATGGTCTCGAAGTGTCATGCACGGATTTTTTTAACAAAACATCTACAATTGCGCTATAGTTCTAGTGTGTTAGAGAATTACTTTACCCAATTAGCAAAGATACATCAAACAAGATGTGTCAAGGATTATGTTCATCAATTATAAAGCCTATCATTGTGTGTGGAGAATATTAGAGAAGGGAATATGAATGACCTATTTCTTGGGGTCTTAAGGACCACATTGAGCATGAGGTGCATATGTTTAATCCACTTAAGGTTTATGATTCTATTATCATGGCACATAAGGCAGAGGAAAATTTTCTTTCCAAAGAAGGGATATACTTTCACCAAAATCAAAGACCATAGCACCTCGACACCATTATTCCATTGGCCAATTAGACTAGAACCTCAAGAAATTAAAGAAAAGAGAGTAAAAGGGTCATGTTTTAATTGTGAAAACAAATATGGTGGGAGATAAATTTGTTGAAAATAAGTTATTCTACATTGAGGCACCCAATGAAGAAGAAGAAAAGGAATAAGATGAAGAGGTGGAGGTCATTATCAAATAAAAGGAGTTAGGATATTCCCATCTAATCATCTAATGTCATGAAATTTCAAGTATTAGCACCCCGAACCCTTAAAGTGGTTAGATTCTTAAAAAAATAGTGGATAACAATGTTGATTAACTTGAGAAGTACTCAAACATCATCAATCATAATTTGGTGGTGCATTTGAATTGTTTTTTTTATCCATCTCTCAAATGTAAAAAAATTATTGATGATGGGGGTATTGTTAGTTTTTAAGGAATATTCCATAACATTAAAGGCACCATGGGATATTTCTTGTTAAATAACACTATATATGTCATTTCCATAGGAGGGGCATACATTATGTTAGGATTTCAATGGCTTACCACCTTAGGAACCATTGAGATGAACTTCCAAGATATTTTCATTTATTTTCACCCAACAAGAGTACTTTTGAATGAAAAGGATTAAGAGAAAAATTCAGCTAGTGAGCTCTCACTTAATGCAAAAAGTTCTTTAAAAATGTGCAGAGGGATTCATGGCACAAAAAATATTTGGAATTACATCATTCAAGGACATTTATACCATCAAATATGAAAGTAGTTATAGATAAGAAATTAGTTGTGTTTAGAGATATGCTAAAGGGTTTAACTCCAAAATAGATGATGACCGTGACATCTAGCTAGTACCGAGGATCTAACTTCCCAACATTAGACCTTATAGGTACCCATATGTGCAAAAGAGTGAGATTGAGAAGATAATATTGTTGATATTGGGTATTTTTGTTGTTGTCATTGATGTCATGTGTCATTGATGGAAAATGGTTTCTAGGTGCCATTGTTGTCGATATATGGTGTAAATAAAAGTCAAGCATGAAGGTTAATTGGTAGTGTCAAAATTCATGTCATGATGAGTTGTTTTGGTTGTTGAGCATGGTTTTAGTTTGCATGGTCAGAAGTTCTCAAGATTTCTAATAATTCTTGAAAGGTGTGTATAAAGTGTTAATAAGTTTGTAAGAGGGGAATAAGGTCGAGTTCTCTTAAGTCCGTGTGTTGGAGGAATCCATTCTAGGCCTAATTCTAGTCCTAAGACAAGTAGGGTGAGTTGATAACATGAGAAATGGAGCAAAAAATCCTAATATGATCATGTAAGGATTTTATTGAGGTTGAACAACATGTGCATAAGGTGTATCAGTCACTATTTAGGGATATGATTCATGATGAAGGTCCTTTTAAAACAAATTATTGAGAACAAGGAAAGAAATATAAGGTAAGTCTTAGTGCATGGATATTTTAAGGCATAGAAAAGCATGAATGATCATTAGAAATCATGGAGGAGGTTATGAAAGTGTTGTGGACCAAGTTTGAAGACAAGGAAATGAATATTATGCATGAAAATTCATTTTTCACTCTATCGAGTTTTCTTAAAGTGCATTTCCCATCTTGAGGTCATGTTTGGAGTGCTCATTTGCTTGTAAAATATTTGCATGGGGTCTTGATATTTTCACCATAGTTGAGGAATGGAACTAAGAGTGTTTTAGAGTTAAAATGAATTTAAATAATGTCCTATTATTTATGAATGATTGTTAAGAAGTAGAGGTGCTCAAAACCCTCCTAAAACCCTATAAGCAGAGTGATAGGATATATTTTCTTGGTTTGGTCTTCAAATGACCTATAAATGATAATGTGATGATTTGGGCTTGTAGATAATTCCTCTTTGGTCATTTTGGTGGTGGTTTCATGATTCAGTTACTAGAAATTTGAAGAAAAACCTCTATTTTTAATAGATTTGTTGGTACATGTAGGTGTTGAAGGTTTCATGAAGAAAATGAATTATTCCAAGTATCTTGGGATGTCTTCTAAGTGGCCATGAATATTTTCAAGTAAGTTGTGTGGAGAAAATTTGTGCAACAAGTCTCTAAAGTTTCCCTACCGCTTGAGGGCTGAGGTGTAAAATCGGGCTTGTGGTTTGAGATGTGTTTGATAAAAATACATATTGGAGTAGTGTTTTATGGGATTAGATATATGGTAGATGTATATCATAAATTTTTTGAGTTATTTGTGTAGACACCTAAAATCCGCTTATGTAGCTTTAATACTTAAATTGCACTATCTTCTTTTCCGTCATTTGGACAATTGATGACACTTAAATTCGATGAACCACCATTTTCCCTCTATTCTTATTAATTAATTACATCTTGCTAATTAATTATCATTTCCATCACTCAGATATCAATTAACGAAATTTTGTTAATTAACATTCACTTCTACCTAGGTTGATTAACTATTCTTAATTAATTACTACCACTAATCTAAATCAATAAATCACCATTTATTGAACCAATTTCCTCTCTCAAATCCCCTAAATCATTCTAATTTCCCTCTAATAAGATTCTATAAGCATACCCCTACTATTAATTAATCACATTTTATTAATTAAACCCCTTTCAACTCCCACAAAGTGCACATACTTTATTAAACATACATGGCATTTGTATTTCATCTTTAGATTTTATCCCACATTCATCAATTTCCTAGCCTTGCATGAACAAGAAAGCTATATAAGGAACTATCCTCATTAACTTTATTCTTACACCTTATTTTCCATAGAGTAAACTATAGGAATTTTGATCTTGAGTCATTCTCCATTGTTGGAAATAGCTTCTCCATCTTGCATCCATTATCTCAAATTGAAGAGCATGGGAAGATCTAAAAATGTCCTTGTAGTCATTTCTTGGTGAGATCTCATCTTCAAATATTGAGGAAACCACTCCATTTTTATTGCTAAAGTGATCTAAATAGGTTCATTTTTAGTTATAAATCTAGAGAGTAAGAAATAGCTTAGCATTTAGTTTGAGATTGTTCATGCATTGAAGAAGTTGTTTCTCATAAGCTCTTATCTTGATGGTTCTATAGTAGGTTTGATTGTTTCTTTGAAGCTACTAGGTGTTAGCTTCTTTAGATTAGCATGGAAAATTTACATATGAGCACATTTGACACGCTCAGTGGGACAGATCCTTAGTCCCTTAGATTTTGATGTTAAGCTTTGTTGTTCTTTATCTCATTTTTAACTAACCCTTATTATGCACATGTGAAATATTTTAAATTCCTTAGGGTATTTTGCTAACTTTACATGTGTTGAGTTACTCTTATAGGTTTAATTGTGATGGGTTGTTAATTTTGGGCTAAGAGATCAAATTTTTAACCTTTTTAAAGTTGTTTTAATCGTCGAGTCTTCCATATTTTTGACGTCATTTTAGGTACACTCGCAGTGTGAGGCTTCCCCATGTATGTGTCTTTAGGGCCATGTATATGTTGAGCATGGAGTGGTACTATCAGCAAGTCCACGTATGTGTCTTATGTGCCATGCAGTGTCTCTTTGTCCGTGCATACGTTGTTGGGATGTGGGCCTAAATTGGCCTAACAGGTGTTTTCATTGATGTAAAACCACATTAATGACAAAGTGGATGGTTTAGGATGATTTCATGATGTTTTATGAGGTGCTAACATGATGTTTCAAATATAGTTAAGTTGCTACAATGTGGATTCAATGAGGTTAGCTTTCTTTAACAAGCCAAAATAGGTGCCTAGGTTGTATTTCATGGCAAAGAGAGCTTCATCGATGAATGTGCTAAATTTTTATAGGTTGGATAACATTTTTAGGGTGTTTGAGCACTCACAGATTAGTAAGGTACATGCACAAGTGTTTCACTTCTTTACATGTGCTCATTGGGAGTAGGTATAACAACTATGACGTGTGAAAAAGTATATTGGAACCATTTAATCCCATGGATGAATGGAATTAGATATATCAGGACATTTGAGGTATGTTTGGGTCATTTTCAATGGTTTTATGTTCGGCTTATTACATCGTTTTAGTTGACCCTAGTTGATACAGTGAAGTACAAACACGTTGACATGGGTAAGTCACTATGGATAGAGAGTTTGAAGCATACCTGGGACATGAGATAATTATGGATAGGTATTACAGTGTGTCATGGTGCTTCATGAAAAAATTAGGTGATTTTGAAAGGATTTTTGAGATATTCAAGTTTTGGTGAGACAGGGTCGATTTTTAGTGCATTTCTAGTTTGAAATACAAGTTTAGATGCTTGTTGTAAATTGTGTGATTTGTATGAGACACCGATCCTTTGATCAAAGCTTCTAAGGTGAGTTAGGAAGGTTTTAGAAGAAAAATTAGGTTAGTTGATCATCACATTTTTATGAATGATCGTTAAGAAGGTAAGAAGGTATAAAACAAAACAAAACCCTAAATTTAGGACCAAGGTATGCAAAGGATGAAGGATATTGACCCGTTTTGATTACTTGATGAAATTTTATGATTGGATGTTGTAGTAAACTCGATATATTTCTGTAAATTTAAGTTTGAGCTTGTGATGATGTATGTAGGCCCCACCTAAAAATAATTGTTTTTGAAGAGTTTCAATTTAAGAAGAAATTTGCCAAATGATGTATGGACTAAATTTCCATTATGTGATATATGTGAGTTTTTATTGATGTCCATAGAGGTTTCAGTCAATTTAATGCAGTCCATGAGGTTTTGAGGTCTAAACATGTTGATTGTTCAAAGGTAGTTTTGGGTCCTTAAGGAGCAATGTTCAGTGTTGTGATCATAACATGAGCTACATAAAGAGTTTGAAGATGATTCAAGTTGTGTTAAAAATAGAATTCAGAGAGAGTTCCAATGATATATTTTTTCCTAAATTATGAGGTCAAATGATAGGGTTTCCATGGTATTCTTTGATAAATAATGATTTTGGCGATTCATAATAGGACATGCAATTGTGTAAGTTTGATGTTGTTTGAGGAATGCGATGGATTTTATTATTTCTCTTAACACTTGGAACATGAAGAGGAATGCATGTTTCATCAAATGAGCCTATTTATAAGGCTTGATGATATTTATAAATGTTTTTATGAGCTAACCTTTGAAAGTAGATGTTTTGGCAGGTTGTTTTGGTAAAGGAAAATCTTGTTGTGGTTTGAAGAGAAAGATGTTTCAAGACTTGAAACAAGATTAGAAGTGAACTACATGTCCTAAAAAAAATTTTTAAGTGGTTACATGATATGTTTTGATGTAGTATAAGAGATTTTGGGGCAGTGTGAGGTTTCTAGGGTGTTCAAGGGTTTAGGAAGCAACAATTTTGAGAATTATAAAGAGAATCGGGCCCATTAAATGAATATTTTGATTGTTTGATATTAATTTCGACCATGTATGTATGTTTTATGATCTTTTAATAATGTAAAATGGTTCATGGATCATGAAAAATTATGGGACTCATGTTAGAGCATTTTTAAGATTGTGCCCGTGGGGTTTTGATTTATTTTTGGCACATGTAAAGAGGTTTTTGGCTAGGCCGACCAAATTTGGTCACTTGTAGCTGTTTTGAAAAGTTATGAGATGTTTTTAATTATTCATGGGTTGAATTTTTCATGATTTATCTACCTCTTTTGAGTTCTAATCATGAAAAGGGTATAAAATGGAATTTTGGGCGAATCGCTAGTTTTTTTATAACACTTTCATCTTATTTTTGAATAAACATGTTTTTGCAAAGAAAAAACCTTTTTTTTTGAATAGCATAAATCACTTGGAATCTCATTCTAGGTCAGTTTTTGGTTGAGTTTTCATGAGGAGAAGTTGATCAAGTGAAGGTTGATGATGTTTCATTGAGAGCGAGTTGAAGGAGGGCAGATTTTGGTGCTTGTGTTTGAATTCTATATTCATAGCATGCTGAGGTTATTTTCAGGTATTTTAGGTGTCTTCAATATTATACTGATTTTTAATCACATTTGGAAGAATCATATCTTCTTGGATATTCATATGAATATATTGGTCATCTTAATACATTGTGTTGCATCTTATTAATCCTTGTTGATGGAATTTTTATTATAATCTGATATGAATATTTAAATATGTGTATGGTTATGATTTTATCATCGGTATAAGTGGATTTACATGTTCATCATTGTAATTTTTTCTTTGTGGATATTTTATTGAGAATACTATATGCTTGATGTGTTGTATATGAGTATGTGTGTTAGGGTTTGAAGAAAAAGTGTTGAAATTTTTTATTGGGGATTGATTCACACCCCCTCTCTTATTCCTTATCACCTCCAATAATTGGTATCATAGAAGGCCCTTGAAATTATCCTAACAAGCTAAAGGGAGATGTTTGGTGAAAATATGGAAAAGCCTCAAATTTGGAAATAATTCATTAAATACTCACCTTTGCATTGAATTGGATAAGGCACAAGGTGATCAAATCAACAAGCTTTCTAATTCATCTAATAATATTATCAATGTTTTAACAAAGTAATTAGAGGAAGCCTTATATGATTTTAAGACCAAGAGAGAAGAATGTCTCAAACATGAAGCCGAGAGAGAAGAGATAGTCAAGGTTTTGACAAATCAACTTGAGGAGGCACAAGCTAAGATGAAAATCAAAAGGAAAGAAGTAGATGATATGAAGAAATATAAAGGCACCATGACAAGAAAAGTGCTATATTTTCAAGCAAGTTCAGATCTTAGTAAAATTTTGGAAAGCCAAAAACCTTATGGTGATAGAACATGCCTAGGTTTCATTGATGGTTCATCCAAGAAGAATGAAGAAGAATCAAAACAAGGATCAAATGAAAGCAAGCATCCAATTAAAGGAGAAAGTTCAAGGATTTCACCTCCTATAAGGTCACCTATAAGGTAGCCAATTGCATATAGGTATGGTGTCTTTCATGGAAATTTCTACAAATGTGATGCTTATAGACATAGGGATAGTTTTTGTAGTTCTAAGGTTGAAAGTGAGGATGATGGCAAAGGAAATGAACATTGTGAAGAAAAGAAGGAAGAAGAGTCTCTAGAGAATAAGGAAGAAAAATTAGGTCAAATATATGGAGCTGAATGTTACATTTTCCATGAAAAAGGTCATCTTGCAAAGTATTGCAAGAGTGAACCATCAAACACTAAAAGGTATGTAAGCAAGTTTAATGGATATTTTTATGCTTGCAATGGATATGGACATAGGGCTTATGAATGTAAAAGAAGGAAAATGGAATGTTTTAGATGCCACAAAATATGGCACATTGCATGTTTTTTTAATGCATGTCAGTTTAAGAAGGAAAATCAAAGACCTAAGCCATAGGCTCAAACATCCAAAAAGAAAGATGGAACTAATCAAAGTGCTAAGGAAGATTCTAAGGGTGTGACTGAGAAAAAAGAAGGATCTCTTGCAACAAATGTGGAATCAATTAAAGAAGAGACAATCAAGGAGAAAGAAGATATTTTGAGACATACTTAAGTTTCTCATCAAGCTCCCATGGTGTCATATGCCTCTATTAGGATTCATGGAGGTGGATAGGAGGAATTGAATATTTGGAGTGAGGGGGAGTTGTGTATCTCAATATGAGTCTCTTTCATGTGGAAAAGGTATGTCATATAGATTCATTTGGTATGTTCATGTTGTTATTCTTGTTTTGTCATGTTAAAGTAAAATTTCGTGATCTCGGTTGATGGTATCAAAGGAGTCCAAGTTCAAGTCTTCTCAGTCTGTGTCTTGCATTCTCATGTTAATTTTTCTATATGAGATTTTCTAGAGTGTTCAAAAGTCTTATCTTCATGTCATAAAAATCATATAAGTGTTCTTGAACTCATAAAGTGTGTATTATCTATCTTAGTGCCACTATATGATAGTATTAAGTGTGTATGATGTCTGTAAAGGTCATGTTCAAAGGTTAAATGGGTGTCAAATGTAAATGTGTGTTGTCATGGTCATATCAAGTTTGTATCATGTATCTTGACATAGCAAAAGGTTTGAGCATCAAATCATGTTGTCGGAAAATATATTCATGTTATCTATGTATCTAATGTCTCAAGCTTGGTTGTGTCTTTGAGGAATTATTGAGCTCAATTATGAGTCATGAAAAGTAGTCACAATGAGTTGAAAATGTCTCGAATTTATACACAAGTCTGTGGTGTCATTTCTATCATGAAGAAGGTTGTCAAGGATCTGTGTTTAATTTTTCTTACTTTGTGACTCTTTAAGAGGTATGAGGTACTTCAAGTAGGTCTGTGTTCTTCAAAAGGAGTGCCAAAGAGTTGAAGGATGTGCTAAAGGTGTATTAAGGGTTTGATATCAAAACCTTGATTTTATCTTGGTATGATGTCTCGGAAGTTCTATGGTTAAGTGAATTTCATGTCTTGAAGCTTATTATAGGGTACAAGGAAGTGAGTCAAGTGTATATGAGTGCAATATAAGATTACGAGGATTAATGGTAAGTACAAAATCGATTCTATTCTATGTATAGTGCACTATGAATATATAAATAACATGATACATGTATGAAAGGAACTCGAGGGTTTGATAACAAAAACCTAGTAGTAATGTAGATACCAAAGTGACTCTATAAAGTAGTGAAAAGGAACTTGAAGGATGTATGGCACAAAATAGTGTTTCAACAAATCAAGTCCTTGTATGAAAAATAGAGTATCGAACCATGTGGTGTTTGATAATCAAGGTCTTAATCATCTAAGAAGCTTCAAGTAAGTTGAAGTTCATTGTTGAGTTTTGAGGTTCTAATTAGTTCACACCATGTCATGGGTTTGTGTGTTTGTTCAGAAGGGTATAAATGCTTTATGGCATTATTCATGGTGATTTTCAAGATCTTCTTAACTTGAGTCCCTTCCAAAGTACCAAGAACCTAGTTGTTATAGAGGTATAAGAAATATTTTGCAATAAAACAAGTTGATTTGAATGTATTGTTAATCTACCCATTTTGTCAAGAAAATTTGTGTAGAGTCATTTCAAAGGTGATGTTTAGGGTAAATGAAGACTTACAGGTTTGAATCATGAAATCAAGCTTAGAGGGGATGCTATGAAAATGATGTTGATGAGGTCTTATGGTAATAAAAATGAAATTAGTGTTACTTGTTGTCTCTTTGCCCCTGATTGAGTTTCTCATAGAACTATTAAGTGGTATAGAAGGAAAGTTGTTTTTAAAGGACTAAAAGGTGGTTTCCAATGCTAAACATTTGGGCCTATCATCTTAGACAAGGTGATTTAGAGTATTCAAGAAGGTTAAGGCTCTAAGAATGCATATATTCTTTGGAATATTTATCACTAGTTCAAGTTGATTAGGTTTATTACAAAAAGACCTAAAATGAAGAAATGCTAGTGTAAACAAGATCGGTGTGAAGGTTAGTCATGGAGACAAGAGCTAGTGCTCAAGAATGACATAATAGGTAAAGGACTCTAATATTTGGTTGAGATCCACTGAATGTTTACAATTTTACTCATGCCATTATGAAGTGTTGAAGGTTTATGTAAATAGAGAAGCTATGTTGTAGGATGTATATATTCATTGAGACATAAATAATATAACTCCTAGCTACATAAAGGTATGCATTATCACATTGAATGCTTGTTCGTAGTCTCATTCTTATAGAGATAAAATAACATATTTTATAGTCTAGAATCTTATGGATAGTATGATCAATAATGATAAATAGTATTGATTAAGTCATGTTAATGAATTGAGAGGGTTTTAAGCTTGAAAACCTAACAAGTGCTAAGAAGAAAAGAAACTATCCTTAAAAGTTTATTATGACATAAAGATCTTTGAGTTCGATAAACCTATAGAAGAGTTTGTATCAGTAGGTGGAGTATTGTAATCTTTACTTGAATATTATGACATTGATTGAGGTCATCAAATGCTTGTGAGCACACTGAGCTAAGTTAGAGGTCCTAGACTAATAAACAATGTATGATTATGTCTTCAAGAACAGAGAAAAGTGATTATAATTGATCTTAAATGATGCTTGAGATGTTATATTGTGCTAAGGAGATATCTTCTTGATAAGTTGGTGCCTTATCCCAGGTATAAATTTAAATTTGAGATATTGAAAAACATAAAAAGTGCACCTACAAGTATGGAATTGTGATCCAAGTGTGTATAATGTCTATCAAGACAGGGGAGTCGGTATGTGGACTCTTGAATGATACACTGGGGTTTCTCAAAGGATAAAAGGTATGATCTTGATAATATTTGTGTAATATAAGTTGCTACAGTACAAGGGAGGATGATTGAAAAGGTTAAGAGTCTTGTTGAGCACAAGGTAAGCTTCAAAAATCTCTATGAATAGTATGTTGAAGAAATTCTTTGAATGATGATTGTTTCAAGGTTATTTTACTAGTTGAATCTTTAAGTCTAAAGAAGTACTATGAAAAGGGGGATATTGGCTTGTCTCTTCTCTAAGTGAGCGAATAGTTTGAGAATTTTATGCCTCAAACATGTAGGATTCATGCAAACAATACTAAAATGTATGAGTAAATGCTTCAGGGCTTGAGTTTTTGAATTTGATCTATTCTAGACCTCTCAATCAAGGTAAGAAACCTAAATTTTGAATTTTCTAGTTGATGTTGATGACATATCTCCAAGGGGAGTCCTAGATGAAGTATGATGATGAGTTTTGCTTACAGAGATTCTTAAAGATGGTTAAAAATGTAATGAACGCACTAGTTAGGACTATTTGTCACAAGTATGATATGAAGAGTGAAAATATTCCTAGTAAAGCTTAAGTTAGGCCTTAAATGGATGGTACTTGTTCAAGAATGATGATATAATGCTGAGTCGTGATAAAAATTGCATTGTTGGCATGACAAGTGGGATTTTTTCATTGTTTCTTAACGATTCATGATTGTGTCTTAAAGGCCAAAACCGGGTATATGGTGAAATTTGAAGTTGTTTTTCCTAGAAGGTGGTTCATGATGGTTTTGTCCCTTACAAGGTAATATTGTGAATTTTTCTTGATGCACTGATGCTTTTCATTTGATGAATTTTCTTGTTCTAGTGGGAGCTTGACATTTTCATGCGCAAATTGAAAGTATGAATCTTGTTTTCTGAAAAAAATCAATAAAATGGGTAGATTTGATACCTTCTTTGTTAACGTTTCCAACAAAACATTTGAGGATTGTATCTTGAAGAAGATGAATGAGGTGATTTACAGTATCCTTTTTCATTAATGTAAAAAGGGGGAGAAGTTCAGGGTGTTTTCCATCAATGACAAAGGGGGAGATTATTGGCATGTGGGCCTAAATAGGCCTAACATGTGTTGTCATTGATGTAAAACCACATTAATGACAAAGTGGATGGTTTAGGATGATGTCATGATGTTGTATGAGGTGTTGACATGGTGTTTCAAATATGGTTCAGTTGCTATAGTGGGATTCAGTGAGGATAGCTTGCTTTAGCAAGCCCAAACATGTGCCTAGGTTGTATTGCATGGCAGAGTGAGCTTCATGGATGATTGTGTTATATGTTTACAGGTTTGATATCATGTTTTAAGGGTGTTTGAGCACTCGCATTAGTAATATGGTACATGCAAAAAAAAATTTACTTATTCACAGTGCACATTCGAGTAGCATATACAAATATGAGGTGTGACATAGTAGATTGGAGCCATTTAAGCCCATGGATGCATGAAATCAGATATATCGGGATGTTAACGTATTTCTAGGTCATTTTCAGTGGTTTTATGTTAAGTTATTACATCATTTCAGTTGACTCTAGTTGATACAAAGAAGCACAAGCAAGTTAGCATGGATAAGTCATTATGGGTAGAGAGTTTGAAGCATACTTGGGACATGAGATGATTATGGATAGGTAACACAATGTGTCATGGTGCTTCATGAATAATATTATTAGAGACTGAAAATTTCTATTGGGACTGATTCACCCTCCCCTCTCATTCCTTATCACCTCCAAAGCATATGTTACATTACTTGCTTAACCCTCTATGTTGCTTTGTCGGACTGTGTATCCACTTCTAGGTCCGCGTAGGTTCCTCTCTGTCTACGCATGCGTCATAATATGTCTCTACATTTCATTTTCTTATCAGACCCACACATATGCTTGTAGGTCCATGTGCTTGATTCTTTGGCCGCGCATGTGTTCTACTTTTTATGTATTTTCTCATAGCCGTGTATATGTTGTCAAACCCGCACATATGTTGTTATGGGCACACTTATATTCTAAAGTCTGCATAGGTGTTACAAATTCCATGCAAGTGTGATCTATTAAAGTTTGGGCACTATTTTCCAAGTTTGCATGGATTTTGATCTCTAATAATACTAACATCTTGCAGGTTTTAAAGCTAACTATTTTTTTAGGATATATATTAAATCATGTATTTTTCTAACTTATTTGAATGATTTTAATGAATGTCTTGTTTTCATTTGTTAGGATAGAGTTGTGTATGCTCTTCCCTTGCACCTTCTAGGTGATATTGGGAATCGGAAACAAATCTAATCCTTTTTCACGCTTTCAAACACTTCATTAAAATTCTTGGTTAAAGGAATGAACAACAAATTGAATAAAATGAGTTTCCTTGCACTTTGATTTCACGAGTATTTTCCATTTTCATAATAGTTTTTTTTTGTGTTGCATATGATCTTCCCTCTCACCTTTTAGGTGGTCTTGGGAATAAAAACAAAACTCTTGAATCCTCTTTTATGGTGATTTTATCTTTTCAAAACTACTAATATTTCACATGTAGGACCAAAATTCACCTATCAAAGAATCAAGATCTAAAATAAATACTATTACAACTTGTTGCATGTTGTCAACATAGTGTACAAAACTACATTAAGCTACAAGATAAAAAAACACCACATTCAAAACACTGTATTTGTAGGTTTCAATTAAGAGTTACGGATTGTCGCTTAAAATTGGGGGAAGTTCCTTTGTATAAGCCATCATAACCCATGAGGATGCCCCTAGGAACCCCAAAGTAGTCCACGCCAAGAGGGAACCTTGTGGATGAAATGGGAAGTGCTCCACTTACCTACTTGACTAGTAAACCTTGGAAATATTAGCATCAAAACTATCTTCACGTGACCCCAGTCAAAATACAACTGAATGCATTTATTTCTCATTGTATCGAAGGGGGTAAAGTAAATATGGGATACTCTAAGGTTTATTCAGTG
The DNA here is from genome assembly GCA_018340775.1 of Taxus wallichiana var. yunnanensis. Taxonomy (NCBI): domain Eukaryota; kingdom Viridiplantae; phylum Streptophyta; class Pinopsida; order Cupressales; family Taxaceae; genus Taxus; species Taxus wallichiana. The sequence continues at coordinate 100,498,247 of CM031238.1, forward strand.
TGAATTCCTTGGCAAAATGCACTTGCAAAGATAGTTTTTGACGCCTAATTGAGAGAACTAATTAGGAATACATTTCACCTTGGAGCCACTTGCCAGACTCAATGCCAATCGTGTTTTAAAGAGCTCTCAAAAAGTGAATTTTTTTCAGAGTCGAAACTTGTTAGTCAAACAAATGGAGAGTCCATAAAATTTGGTGCTGCATGAAATTCATCACAAAATTTGCAAAGTGTTACTTTGTCTTAGTTTTTTACTTGTCTTAAGACAAGGCAAACCTTTCCAAAGTGATGCCAAGTATTTTCATCACCACTTAGTCTACTCCTTTTTTTCTTATTTCCCTTTTGGGACAAAAGAAAACATACATATGTAGTGTTACTTAAGATTGTTTCCACCACTTTTGCACTGCTTACATCCTTCCTTATTGCGACTGCAATAGTAAGCATTGAAAGTGTGTTAGTACATCCTCAAATCTTGAATAACCTTGTCTTGATACCCACATCAAGATGTTTCATTGTAGTTAGGCTTGCTTCATCATCAAGTTTACCTTTAAGTGTTACTTTTCTTGCATCGTCTTGATATAAGTCCAATAATTACATATTGTTTCTCATAAACTTGATTTAAGTGTCTATATTGTACTGCTATGTTGCTCATACCTTAAAAAATCCTTGGTATACTTTTACCTTGTCTCCTTCTAAACATTTACTTAACCTTCAAAATGGTGTTGTTACATTGTTCGTGTTGTATCAATGTTATTTCAATACTTTTTGATATCTTCTTTTCACAAATCTTGATTAATGTATTTAGTGGTATTGTTGTGTTGCTTACATTTGAAACTTCCACTTTTGGGGATTTAGTCCTTGTTTGTATCTAGATTAGTTATAGTATACTTTGATTTATAAGTCATTTCAACCCCTTTATTCAAAATTTATTCCTTTTTGTTTTTTTGAAACTTACCACTTACTTACGTGTTAAAATTGGGTTGATCATCTTGCGTCAAACTATCATTGAGACACATTTACATAGAGAGTATATTCTTTTATATTGGATTGGTTTCCCAAAACGCTTGATTATTCCATGTGATCTTTCATCTTGTATACTCATTTCCTATGACAACCCTTGTGATCCTTTTATCCTTTGGCTCTTTATTATTTTTCATTGGACATTCTTTAGGACCTTTATTGTTGTTACACTATTCATTTTTTACCTAGGTTCATTGTAGTCTTTGTACAAATTTTTAAAACCTTAGCAAAAAAATTTCGTATCAAGTAACTCTTGAGACAATTTGAACATTACAAAACTTTCCTTTTGCACCCTTTGTGATGTCAAATTTTGATCAACCATTTTGACATTTACAATTGTAACTTTTTGTCTAAGCCTTGTTGGATTGTCAAAATTGTGTTATCAATATGTTTTTTTCCTTAGATCCCCTTTGGAAACTCACATGATCATCTCTATATTTATGAAATGTCTAGTTGGTTACCGTTATGCTTCCTGAATCGACATGGAACTTCTTTCCATATAAAGGAGTTCAATCATACAATCTAGGTCTAGGCATTTGGACCCAACAATGCCAAAAATGACTAACTATCACATGGTTCCTCACACTTATGACAATAGGGAACCTAGGTTTAGGAATTCACATCAAAATATTCCCATCATGAATAAACCTTGTTTAGTTCTTCACGCTAGAGAACTCGTTTGGCTACCCCTTTCCCCACCTTCATCTCATAGTTGGTGGTATGATTTTGATGCTTCTAATCCATGCCATTCTTCTTATTCTAATCCAAACTATTCTTTTAATTCCTCTCAATATTCTTGCTATTCTAATCCAAACTATCTTTCAGATTCCTCTTAGTCTCCTGAGCCTCATCCAATCAACTTTCTTTAAAGGAATAATCAATCACCTAAACAAAATTTTCCTCCTCTAAGGATTTACGTCACCACAAAATCTCCCCATCATTCTTCTAATTTGAATCCTATGTCACGGTCCTCCCTTTCTTTCGTAGGACCCCCTTTATCAATATCCTCAATGATGTCTTCCTTCTTTAAAGATACATGTGACTCAAATTTCCTCCAATCATTCCTCTAATTTGACTCCTGAGTTGCGGTCCTCACTTTCTTCGCAGGACGCCTTTTATCAATCACCTCAATGACCTCTTCATCCATCAAACATCCATGTGACTCAAAATTCCTCTAATCAATCATCCAAGCCAACCCCTACATCGTAATCCACTAACTGGCTACGTGATCCTTTTTTCTACCTGCACTATGCCATCTTCTAGGAAAACCAATACCAACCCATTCAAAATCTACATCTTCTTCCACTCGTGAGACATCTAAATCAAAATATACATCATCTCTTGAGTCTTCATCTTCTAAATCTTCCACACCAGTTGGACCTCTTTCTTCCAATCAACCTACTATCATCAACCAACAATGACCCATACCGATTGATTTCTTTCAGAATGAAGAAGTGATCATAAAATTCATGGGGCTACATAATGACATCCATGTAGAGGATCACAAGCAAGGACTCTCTTTTTACCTCGATGCTTTCGCGTACTATGGGGAAAAATTTTATTCCTTTTTTTAGAACATAGAGGAATATCCTAAGATCATCAAACTTGATCCTCCTCTTATTCTCCCATCTTCATATTCCCATTACATGGAAAATATCATGGAGTCCTGCATTAATCCCTATCCCATCTTCTCATCTCCCCATTCATTCTTTACATATCACAATTCCTCAATCACAATCTTGGGTCACAACCTGGTAGCCCATCATCTTCTTTTATATATGGGCCACCTCCTAGTAGCCCTCCATCTTCTACTTATGGGTCACCTCCGAGTAGCCCATTATCCTCTATACTTGGGCCATGTCCTAGTAGCCCCTCATCTTCTATCTATGGGACACCTTCGGGTAGTCCTTCATCTTCTATTTATGGGACACCTCTAGGTAGTCCTTCATCTTCCATCTATGGGACACCTCTTGGTAGCCCATTATCTTCTATACTTGGGCCACGTCCTAGTATCCCTTCATCTTCTTTATATGGCTCACCTTCCGATATCCCATCCTCTTCAATCCTTAGACCATATCCTCTTCATTCATCATATCATCCTTCTATCAACAACTGGGGAAAGCCCTCAATCATTCCCACATTCATCTTATCAATCCTAAACATCCACTTTCTTCTCGCATTTCTCGGGATCAAACAATTCATGAATTATCTTATGTGAAACCCAAATAGTTTCTTTATCAAGATAAGATCCAAACTCCAAAGAGCTCCAAATCTCCCAAAAAAAAACAACCATAAATTTAAAAATAAAACGTAATTCAAGAATGCACACCAATGTAACCATCAATTATGACGCAAAGTGTAGAAACCTATGGATAGGGAACTCAAGATCCCACATACAAAATCCATGTTGAAAGATAAGTCATAGTCACTTATCGAATATGATCTCACTACGGTCATCGATATTGGAGATAATATCACTCTTGATAAGAAAAAAATTCCTAGTATCCCTCATCAAAGAAATCACAAACATTTTTGTTGGATCTTATCACACAGAGTGACATTGTTGGTCCCAACTTCCCAAAAATCAAAATCTCTAAAAAAATAAAAAGGTTCAAAAATTTAAAAAGTGAAAACATTAAAACATTACAAAAAGAAAATCAAAGGTACAAAGATCAAATATTTAAATTAGGTATTATATACACATGGATGTTATTTCTTCCCCTTCTTTCCATTCATCTACAAATCAACACCCATTTTCATTCCTTTAATGATCTTTTGGTTAGTCTATTTGCGCTCCTTGTGCGGCATTGATCTCTATGGTATTTGTTTGACCTTGGTCTTTCATCACCTTGGTAAATTAAAGAACAACTAACCTTTTAGAGATCCTATCACTATCATACATCTAATAAACTTGTTGCAAATAAATTTTGGGTGTATTTGTTGACACTAGCAATGTCATCATCACAATCACTTCCACATCCTTCCATCAAGCCATCAATGGTTCTTAACCCCTTATCAAAACAACTCGAGAGAGCTGAAATACTTTTCAAAAAGCAAAAAAATCCATCAAAAATAAAAAAAAATAATAATATCAATATATAACTCTCTCTTGGGGTATTTCTAGTATCTCTATCGGGGATATGGATTCCTGGTTGGTAGTAGAGAAATGATGTTACTAGAATTAAATACATCTCCATCAGAGATGTGTACACATGACTGACAACAAAAAGCAATGCATTTATGACTTTCCTTCCACCCTCCAATCACAAATCACCTATCAAAATAAATAATTCCTACACATTGGCTAGTGTGTCTTCACTTGTTGTCTATCAAATCTTCCCTTCAAGAATTAATTAATTTCCACATGCACACATTGGGTCTCTATGAGCAAACAAGATTAGTATGTTACCAGGTGTTGTTTGGACCTTATTCAAACTCTTACTTTAGTCCTTATTTTGACTCACAATTTGTGCCTTTGGCTAATCAAATTTTCATTTGAAGGCTTCTAACTACATTTTCCACATCCTTCCATAGCATTCACATTGTTCTTCTTCTTTGTTTAGAACATCCACATGTATAAGATTTCCTTTTTACCATGTTTATGGGAACCTTTTCCCATTTTAATAAATAATCTTCCACTTATATCGATCACCTATTTCTTGGCTAGCTTGCACTAGAGTCATTCTCACTCCTTCCTAGCTCTTCATTAGTTTTAGTTCATCATCATGTTAAACATATCCATCTTGGCCTTGATCTGAATTATCTTCTTCTTGTATATATGCATAAAAGTTTCCTTGTACATTCTCACCTCTCGTTGGGGCATCTTTGCATCTTCATTTTCATGTACATAGCTTCAAAAACATCAAAATCTAAAACATTGGTAAAACCATCAAAATCCAAAAAAATTTGTAAAATCCTCACAAAATCCAAAAAAATGGTAAAAAAATCAAATTTTCAAATTTTCAAAATTGGTAAGAAGCATGCAAGCATTTGAAGAATTTGTTGGATGCATTGTACTCAAACATCAAAAAAATTTCCTAAAAACATCTTTATTTGAATCTCACATGTTCTTATGCGTGACTTGTGGATCATTTGGATCTACCCTCCATCAACAAAAGTTGGTTTTCTTGCTATCTTTGTCTTCCTTTGCATGAACGTGTTGCTTAGGGAAATTTCCTAGGGCACGATTAATTTTCCATTAGACTTTTATGTCCTTCACTTATTCACCTCGTATGTATCCTTGCTTGGGGTATCATTATTAACCCTTGTCATTAATTTGTACAAGTCAAAATTGAAGCTTGATAACAAAAACATTTATGTAACTGTCTTGAACTTTGTTTGTTTGAGTATGTATGTTTTTACTTGTTTCCCGCTTAGGTTAGTTTTATTACTTTCTTGTATTGTATTACATTTTGTATGTTTCATTGAATTATTTTTTTGGCAATGAACAAATGTTCGTATTATGGCTTTTCATGTCATTTTTCACTTTTTTTTTGTGTATGTTTTAATAAGGACTAGTGATGTAGATCACGTGCAATATGATGAAATAAATTTGTTTTTACATCACCGGATGCCAACTATTTCCATCCCTTCATCTTCCTTTTTCTTCATTATCATTTTCTTCTATCAAAACTATTCTTCCAATCACCGGGGCAATAAGGATCACCTTTTATTCCCCCTCCCCATCACATTTCTTTTATTTTTTCCTTCATATTTTTGATCGTCGATCAACCTCTTGCATCACCCCATCAAAACTTGAGGGGGAATCCTTCATTCTACTAATTTTTCTTCTATCCTTTCAAAATTTACTTGTTTGTAATTTCCTACTATCTTTGAAGTGGCTTCATTTACGCCACCACAAGAGGGGAAAATGTAGACACATAAAATCCACTTACGCAATTTTAATACTTAAATTGCACTAACTATCTTCTTTTCGTCATTTGGACAATTGACTTACACTTCATCAATAAACAACCATTTTCCCTCTATTCCTATTAATTAATTACATCTCGCTAATTAATTATCTTTTCTATCACTTAAGATGCCAATTAATAACCTTTCGTTAATTAACATCCACTTCTACCTAGGTTAATTAATTATTCTTAATTAATTACTACCACTAATATAAATCAATAAATCACCATTTATTGAACCAATTTCCTCTCTTAAATCCCTCGAATCATACTAATTTTCCTCTAATAATATTCTATAAGCATACATCTACTATTAATTAATCACCTTTGATTAAATAAACCCCCTTTCAACTCCCACAAAGTGCACATACTTTATTAAACATACATGGCCTTTATATTTCCTCTTTAAGGTTTATCCCACATTCATCAATTTGCTAGCCTTTCCTGAACAAGAAAGCTATATAAGGAACCCTATTCCTTACCTTTCTTCTTACACATTATTTTCCCTATAGTAAACTATAGGCATTTTGATCTTGAGCCATTCTCCAATTTTGGAATAAGTGTATCCATCTTGCATCCATTCTCTCAAATTGAAGAGCATGAGAAGATCCAAAAATGGCCTTGTATTCATTTCTTGGTGAGATCTCATCTTCAAATCTTTAGGAAACCACTCCATTTTGATTTCGAAAGTGATCTAAATAGGTTCATTTGTTAGTTAGAAATCTAGAGAGTAAGAAATAACTTAGCATTTAGTTTGAGATTGTTCATGCATTGAAGAAGTTATTTCTCATAAGCTCTTATCTTGATGGTTTTATAGTAGGTTTTATTATTTCTTTGAAGATACTAGGTGTTATATTCTTTAGATTAGCATGAAAAATTTACATATGAGCATAATTGGTTTGACCAGATGAGGTGGTTTCTTGTTTAAGCCTTAATGGCCTAATCGACCCTATTAGGATTCTCAAAAGGTATGTTAGAACATGTGTGATTGGTTTGTTTTATCCATATGACATAGGCTTATGAATAATTGAGTGTGTTGGCATAGATACTAGTGAAATATTCCAAGTGGTTTAAGTGTTTGGAAGTATCTTTGGAGGTGTTTGTACATAATTAACTCAAGACTGGTTCTTGATTCCTTAAAGTAGAATTGAGATCTTTTGGAGATGGGACTATTTTTGTGACATGTGCCTTGATTTAGAAATTTTAACGAGTTGTGAGAGAAATAAGAATTCAATATATTTCCATCCATATGCTATATGAGCCTTGATGATGAGTTTTGATATGCAAAGTCATTCACTTTTGGAGGTTATTTTTCGTACTTAAGACCTTGTTAGAGGTGCTTGCTTCTTGGTGTATTTATGGGGATAATGGATGATACAAATATCCTTGGGATTTATTAAGGTGGTGAGAGGATGTCCTTGACATGTATGTATCTATTTGAGCTTTTTGAAACCTCTATATGATTTATAAGTTCAAATTCCATTCGTTGAAGCTAGAATACCTTGTTTTGGGTCTAAAGGAGAAGTGTGAGCTTATTTGATGTGTTTACGATCTTTCCAACCTACTATGGTCCTTTCATGATATTTATATGATGTTTAATATTTAATTTCATGTTCATATGACCAACCTTATTGGTGTTTGTCACCAAGGGTGTTATAATCTAGTGTTATGTATATAAGGCATGTTATAGTTTCTCATTAAGTGAAGTTGTGATGATGAGGATGTGAGAAAGATATAGGAATGGATAGTTGTAAGGGGTCAAGGGTAGAGTTAAGAAGAGGAATGAAGAGTTGAGAAGAGTGAAAATAATTCTTGTAAGGTTATTTTACCTAATCAAGTATGATATGATGTAATTTTTAGCGAAGTAAGAGAAAAGCTTGTTTGAGATGTTTTTTAATGCATGGATCTAAACTTGTGATCACAATCAAGTTTTGGAGATACAATCATTAGGTTATCTTCATCTTCAGGTGACTGATTTGGTTCTTAGTCATCCTAGGGGATTATAGCCTCCTTACGGGGTTGATGCCTTGTTATATAGGGGTTGGTGCTCCTTATGGGATTGGTGTATCACTAAATAAATATTGTGTGATATGTAATATTCATACAATCCCTTTCTTTTTGTAATATAAGAAGATGTTCAAAGTTTTTATCCCCATTGAGTTTTTCCCACATATATCTAGTGTTCAGATGTTCTCTCTTGTCTCTTGCACTTGTAAATGGTTGATACACACTTAATAAGCTCACAATTGATTATGCATGTTGAATGGATTATTTTAGTGATGATTATATGTTATGTTAAATGAAGTTAAAGATTTTATATGACTAATTCATGGCCCCTCTTAGTAATTTTCCTTCTAACAATCGGTATCGAGTAAGGTCCTTGTGGAGAAAGTATAACAACTTAAAGGAGATCATTGAAGCATTGGTATGACAAGAATTCCAATTCAAAATGAAGTGACTTTTAGTCATATTGAGAGCATGCTTTAAATCCTTTCTTATTTACATATGGATATCTATCCTTAAGGTATATTTTTCATCCCCTATTTATCCATATGTTTTTGATGAAAATTCTCATGAAGATGATAACGCAAGCTTTAATACAAATCCCAAATTATGTTTCCCTAAAAGTGGAGATGATTGGGTCAATTTTGACACATTACTCATGACTATGGAAGATGGTTTCATTTCTAAAGGCAAGAATCATATTGATATGGATGGTTCATATGATTAAGAAGAATAAAATTACTTTAAGGTAGAATTTGAAATTTCCTAAAAGAAATAAAGCTACAAAAGAAGAAGAATCAGAAAATGAGGTCATTAAATAAGGAATATGAAGAATATACCTATCTTCTAGAAAAGAGACTAAGAAAGGATGCTAAGGAGTTTGAAGAGATCAATAAACATCTTGAAGATTAACTTGATTAGATCACACAAAAGTTATAAGAAAAAGAAAAATATTGTACCAAGTTATGTACAAGTTTTGAAACTCATATTGAAATGCTCAAAGCCACCCTCAAGGCTAAAGAGGATGATCAGTATCACCTTCGTTATGGCTATGAAGAAATAAATAACAAATCTAGAACTAATTTCTAGAAAATTGAACATGTATCAAAAACTTTAGAAGAGCACAATCAATCTTGATGATCTATTTAATAGTCAAAGACACTCTAGTGATAGATTTGATTTGGGCTACAAGGAAGAAAAAAGAAGGATGATAAGCCAATTCAAAGACCTGCTAAAACCATGGAGAATGTGAAAGAGCACAAGAAATTCATTAGAAATCCCAATGCAATGATGTTTTTAAGTAATTTTAATCGTATTTGTTACTCATGCAATCTCTTTGGTCATAGAGAGCTAAGGAATACATAAGTATGGTAAGTAAATCCTATCCATGGAGTAGTGGAATAAGTAATCATTCATATCATTCAAAGGATAAAATCTACTATAACTTCCACAAGAAAGGTCAAAATTCTATACAACGTCATAATGTGTCACCTAGACAGAGTTGGAAGGATGAAGCTCGTAGAGGTGAGAATCCCTTTTTTATTCAAATGTAATAATATTGGGCATATTGTAATATATCAGATAGAGAAAAGACAGATATGAGAGGAAGGTTGATGTTAAGTCTAATCATGTTGAGAAAGAAAAATAAAAAAATTTAATTCTACCCCGTTGAGAAGCCCAAAGTTGTTTTCTCTAGTGATGATGAGCCTAATGTTCAAAGAAACTTGTTTTTGTTAAAGAACCTCAAGAACATTTGTTATCTTCATAAGAATACTACCAAGTGGATTAAAGAGAAAGAAGGTAAAACAAGTAAGGAATTTGAAGATCAAAGTTTGGTGACCTGTCCCATGAGGAAATGAGTGTTTTGTATTGCTAGATATAACCATGTGTATGGAATTCCTCCATTAGGATTCATGGATTCATCTTGTTGTTTTTTGAAGCATGATGTTTATTGAGATTTTATGGATGGAGTAAATTGTAATATTGTAGGTACTGTAGAAAATATTGTAGTGTCTCATAAAATTTGAAGGTATTTTGATGTTGGTTTGATTGGCATGATGTTTTACTCAAAAATCAGGTTGCTGATATATGTTTAGAACGTGTTCAAGAATGGTCCAAAGTTTGTAAAGAGAAGTTACATGTGTGAAGGCATGATTCAATCTCTTGAAGGTTTTGTAGTTGTAATGCAAAGGTATGGTCTTGATATTATCAATTTATTTGGTGTTAAGTGTGTCTAAGATGAAGAATGCATCATCTCGTATAAGTCCATTTATATTGCGTGGGTATCTTTTTGTTTTAAGTTTACTCAAAGTTTGAAAGTTCTTGATCTTAGTTGTGTAGAGAGAAGTATGATATTAGTTGTACTAAGAATAATAGGAAATATGATTAGTAAGCACGAGTGAAGATGGATACATGAAAAGAGTGATGTGTTATCAAATTTGGTTTGCTTGAGAAATGATAGTATGTACTAATCAAGAGACATAGTGATCTAAATTTATTGACAATTTTGGTAGAAAATCATAGGTATGTCATCATCTATAATATCTTGGTACTCATATGATAATATTTTTAGCAGATGTGTTGACCTAGAGGTATTGTACTTATCATATGAAGGAGTGAGTTTCACAGATATTTCAAGGTAAACTCTATCTTATTTGAAAGATCAATAATCCTAGCTAGTAAGTGCATTAAAAATTTATGAGTTTGAAAAGGCTTATTAAATGAAGCCAATATTTGAATCACAAGTTGAAAATAAGTATTAGGTTTGATATGTATGATGGACTGCTAAGATGTTGAAGTGTGGGTTATTTATGGTTTCATCTTACATCATTCAAGAGGGGTCTGTGTTTAACAAGGTCTTATTGCTTTCTATGGGCTTGGGAAGGATTTTCTGAGTAGGTCAAGGTGTGTTGTAATGCATTCATGGGTGTAGGGTCTCATAGCAGATTTATCTATGAATATTTTGACAATAGGATAGTAGTTTGACATGATGAAGTACTTGATTGATTATGTAAAATGCATTGCTTGTGGTTCATAACAGTATGCAAATCATAATCAAAAGTTTTAGTCTAAGTTGTCAAGTCAGAAGTATAAATATCAGGGGGGGATGGTCAAGGATTATAAGTGTAAGTTAAGACCTATTTCACTGAATCTTCATAAAAATAAAATATGGTCTAAGTGGGATAAATAAGAATTATTAAAGATAACCATATCATGACCATTAAAACTTTTTGAGGTCTGAAATAGAGACAACATGCATCATCTCAAAGGGGACATGCATGATTCAATGAACCAAGGTGGATATACCCTCAGGGAGACATGTGTGGATGATTTAATACCAGTGTCCTTGGATATACAATATTTGAGGTCACAACAAAGCCAAGAAAAGAGTGCAAACCAAAGTGAAGCAAGTAAGTTAGTATTTTACTATTTTCATTACTTTTCATGTTAATTTTCATTAGATTTAAAAAGGGGAGAGTAGACTCAAAAATATGAAAAAGAGGTTTGTATGTGTGTGCATATGTGGTTTCCATCAATGTTTTTGAAGGTGGTTGTTGCCAATGACAAAGGGGAGATTGTTGGAAATTAAATCTTGTTTTTTTGGCATTGATGTCAAGTGTCATTAATGGAAAATGGTGTATAGGTGGCATTGTTGTTGGTATGAGGTGTAAATCAAATTCAATCATGAAGGTTGATTGGTAGTGTCCAAATTCATGTCATGATGAGATGTTTTGGTTATCGAGCATGGTTCTAGCTTTTGCATGGTCATGATATGAAGCTCCAAATTTGTTAGAGGTTATCATGAGGTCTAACATGTGTTGAAAGGTGTGAATAAAGTGTTAATGAGATTGTAAGAGGGAAATAAGGTTAATTATTTTGATTCATGTGTTGGGGGAATCCATTTTGTCTAATCTTAGTCCTAAGACAAGCATGGTGAGTTGATAACATGATAAATTAAGCAATGAAGCCTAATATGAGCATGTAAGGAGTATGTTGAGGTTGTACAACATGTGTATAAGGTGTATCAAGTCACTATTTATGTATATGATGCATGATGAAGGTATTTTTGAAGTAGACCATTGATAATAAGGAAATAATGACAAGGTAAGTCTTAGTGCATGGAGAGTTTCAGGTATAGAAAATCATGAATGATCATAAGAAAGCATTGAGGATGTCATGATAGTGTTGTGGACCAATTTTGAAGATAAATTAATGAATATTGTGCATGAAAATTAATGTTTTACTCTACCAAGTTCTCGTAGAGTACATTTCCCAACTCGTGGTCATGTTTGGAGTGCTCTCGTAAAATATTTGCAGGGGTATTTATCTTTTCACCATAGTTGATTCATAGAACTAAGAGTGTTTCAAAGTTGGAATGGAATTAAATAATTTCCTAAGCTTTATGAATGATTTTAAGAAGCAGAGGTGGTCAAAACCCTCCTAAAACCCTAGTAACATAGCGATAGGAGATATTTTCTTGGTTTGGTATTAAAATGACATGGAAATGATAATGTGATGATTTGGGCTTGTATAGAATTCCTCTATGGTCATTTTGGTGGTGGTTTCATGATTCAGTCAGCTAGAAAGTCTGAAGAAAAACCTCTTTTTTAATATATTTTTATTACAAGTGTGTGTTGAATGTTTCATGAAGCAAAATGAATTATTATAGGTAGCTTGGGATGTCTTCTAAAGTGGCCAATAAATTTTTAGGAAAGTTGTGTGGATAAAATTGGTGCAACATGTCTCCAAAGTTTCCTTATCACTGAGGGTGAGAGTGTGTAAAACCAATCATGATATTTGAGGTGTGTTTGATAAAAATAGATGTTGGAGTAGTGTTTTATAGACTTGGATAGATGGTAGAGGCCAAACATGAATTTTTTTGAGCGATTTTCTGACCAAATGAGGTGGTTTATTGCTTAAGCTTTAATGACCTAATCAACATTATTAGGCTTCTCAAGAAGGCATGTTGGAATAGGTGTGATTTGGCTAGTTTTATCCATGTGACATATGCTTGTGAATGCTTTATCTTGTTGGAAGGAATGCTAGTGAAGTGTTCCAAGTGGTTTCATTTTTATAAGTTTCTTTGGAGGTGTTTGTGCATGATTAGCTCAAGACTAGTTCTTAAGTCCATAAAGCATAATTGAGTTGTTTTGGAGATGGGACTATTTGTGTGACATGTTCCATGATTTATAGATTACTATGAGTTGTGTGAGAAATAAGACTTCAATAGATTTCCATCCATATTTTTATGAGCCTTGATGATGAGTTTTTATATGCTAAGTCATTCATTTTTGGAGGTTATTTTTCAGGTACTTAATACCTTGTTAGAGGTGTTTCCTTATTGTGTGCTTCATAGGGATAATGGATGATAGAGAGGTTCTTGGTATTTCTGAAGGTTGTGAGAGTATATATGTGACATTTATGGAGTTTTTGGAGTCTTGGTGAAACATTTATGTGCTTGAGAAGTTTAGATTCCATTCATTGGAGCTAAGACCTTATTTTGGGCCTAAAGGAGAAGTGTGAGCTTGTTTTATGTGTTTGCGCCCTTGTCGATCTACTATGATCCTTTTATGATATTTATATGATATTGTAGATGTGTTTTCATATTTTTATTACCTACCTTATTGGTCATAGCCGACCTAAGGGTGTTATAAGCTAGTGTCATGTATATAAGGCATGTTATATTTTCTCATTATGTGAAGTTGTGATGATGAAGATGTGAGAAAGATAGAGAAAGTGAAAGGAGAGTTGTAAGGGGTATAGGAAAGAGTTAATAAGAGGTATGAAAAGTTGAGAAGAGTAGAGAAAAATATTTTCAAGGTTACTTTACCTAATCAGCATGGTATGATGCAATTTTGAGCGAAGTAGGAGATGAGCTTGTTTGAGAGGTTTTGAGTGTATGGAGTTGAACTTGTGATCACAATTAGTTGTTGGAGCAACAAGAATTAGGTCATTTTCATCTTTAGGTGTCTTAGTTTGTTCTTAGTCATCCTAAGGGGTTATATTCTCCTTGCAGGGTTGGTTCCTTGCTAAATAGGAGTTGGTTTTCCTTGTGGGATTGATGTCCCACTAAATAAATCTTGTGTGATGTGTAATATTCATACAAGTCCTTTGTTTTGTATAATATAAGCAAAGGTTCAATGGGTTCTCTTCCCATTGTGGGTTTCCTACATATATCTAGTGTTCATGTGTTCACTCTTATCTCTTGCACTTGTAAATGGTTGATACACACTTAATAAGCTCACAATTGATTATGCATGTTAAATGGATGATTTGAATGATGAATATATGTTATGATAAATGAATTTAAATTTTTTATGACTGATTCACCCCCTCAATCACCGTGCTTCTAACAAGTACAAGAGATGTTAGAAGAAAGAATTACCCATCACAATTAGAGTGCTTATTCTTATCTAGTAGTGATGGTGCGTAAAAATATAACAATTAGTTTATGTTTCATTATCAGTAGGGAACTCATTAAGTACAGATTCAAAAATAAGTTTCCTATTATAGTAATTGATGATTTTCATGGTGTTGTTTACTTTACAAAACTTGATTTATATTTTGGATATCATCATATCAGAATCAGGGATGAGGATGTTCATAAAACAACCTTTTGGATACATGAAGGCCATTATGAATTCTTAGTAATTTATTTTGGTCTCACAAATGCACCTCTCTACATTTAAAATTTAAATGAATTCTATCTCTAATCCATGCCTTGTAATTTTATTTTAGTGTTCTTTGATGATATATTAATCTACAATGAAACATGGGAGGAATGCTTGCATCATATAAATAAGGTGTTGAAAAATATTGAACAACATCAAATTTATGTAAATCCCTTTAAGTGTTCTTTTGGAGTCAATGATATTTACGTCATATTGTCTCTTAGAATGTGTTAAAGTGGATCATAACAAGATAAATCTATGCTTGAGTGGAAGGTTCTCAAAACCCTAAGGAATCTCTCGAGTATTTTTAGGCTTACAAGTTATTATCATAGATTTGTAAGGAATTATGGCAGCATAGCAATGACACTCAAAAATCTATTGAAAAGGGACTCTTTTCATTGGAATGAGGAAGCTACCAAAGCATTTGAGAAGTAGAATGAGGCCATGTGCACCACTCCGCTCGCTACCACAATTTTTCCTAAACATTCATTATTGAATGTTATCATTTAGAGTATGGTACATAGGAATACTTATGAAAGAGGGTCATTCCATTTTCTTTGATAGCTACTAATTCAAAGTAAGAATATGTCAAAACCTATTTATAAGAAGTAAATGTTGGCCATACTCATGCAATAGAGCAATGAAGACCATATCTAATGGTAAGACACTTTAAACTAAAGGGAAATCATGATAGTTTTAAATACTTCTTAGAGTGATAATTATCATCTAAAGAAAAATAAAAATGTGTCTAAAAATGTTGGGGTATGATTTTGAGATAATATACAAGAAAGGGAAGGAGCATGTAGTCGTCAATGCTCTATCTTGAAAGGATGAGTCAACTAAGGCATTTTTGTGTGTCATATCCATATTATAGAAAGATTAGGTAGATGAGGCAAGGTATGAATGACGAGATGACCCAAGTACACAAATTTTCATTTAGAATCTCTAACATGATCCAGACATGTCAAAAAAATTTGTATGGAAATGGGATACTTTATGGTACAACGATACTTATACCTATGTAATAACTCAACCATTAAAATATAGGGTTCTATCTAAGCTCCATGCTTCTCCAATAGGGAAGCGTTCTAACTTCTTGAAGACTTATCGTTGAATAAATAAATATTTCTTTTGCGTAGGGCTAAAATGGGATGTCTAAAAATTTGGGGAAAAATGCATAGTTTGTTAGAAAATAAGGGTGAAACAATTAAGTCCCGAGTTATTTTACAACCTCTATATATTCCTAGTCTGGAGGTGGGAAGAGGTTTCCATGGACTTCGTCCATAGGATTTCCAAACCCGTAAGGGGAAAATGTCATCATGAATGTGGTAGATGGATATTACCATTTTTTTCCTTGTCACACCCATTTGCCACATATACAAGAGAAACATCCTTTGTCGATATAATTCATTGAGATACATGGGACACCAAAGATTATAGTAATCATCATTGCGACCTTATATTTACTAGTAATTTTTGGACTGATTTTTTCTCATATTTGGGTACTCAACTAGCTCGTACTCTTATTATCATTCCCAATCTAATGGTAAAATTGAGGTCCTAAACAAGTGCTTGGAAGGATATATTTGTTTATTTACCTTAGATAAGCAAGAGAGATGGGTCTAATGGGTGTGACTTGCAGATGGCCATATAACACTTCTTTCCATACTTCATCTAAAATGTCTCCTTTTTGGCATTATATAGTACCATCCACCATCCATCACCTCATCTTTAAGAGGACAACCAAGGGTTAACGAATTGAAATAGCACATTCAATGCCAACAAGAGATAATTTCTAGTATTAGGGGGAACTTGACCATGAAAAAAATGTGTGAAGAAACAGGTTGATCAACATTCCAATGAAAGACATTTTAAAGTCATTGATTGGGATTTTATGCATTTACAGCCATATAAGAAAGTTTATTTGAAACAACATAATAAGGATAACAATATTTCACCTAAGTGTTATGGCCTTTATCAAGTGTTATATAAGATTGTTAATGTAGCATATAAATAGTAACTCCTTAAGAAACCGTATACATTGATTCTTCCATGTTTCTTGCTTGAATAAGGTAATTGGATAGATGGTATTAGCCTAGAAAATGTTACCTGATATTGATGAGGATGGAAGAATCATATTGGAACAAAAATGCATCCTTCAAATATGTACTAAAATTTTGAGGAATAGGGTCATTATATAGTATCTAATCAAGTGGAAGAATTAAGACAATGAAGATACAACATAGGAGGATGCAACATTCCTACGCAACATAATCTAGATATTCTCAACATTGGAGATAATTTTGCTTCAAAGGGGAAGGGCATACTATGCCCTTAATCACATATCTTACATTATATGTGTATTTCCAACTTTTGGCTATCATAACTTCTTATCATGTTTTATTTATTTCATATATGTTATAATATCATTAGTGTGTCGACCTTGATGATGGCCATGAAATAGGAATAGTATATACAGGAGTTAGTAGATAGTACTTGATCATCATATTGAGCACTTAAGTCTTATTTTATGGTTTGGAGGTTTCCCCTCGAAGTGGATAAGTCATTCTACTTAGATATTTTGATATTTTATCTATATTTTGGTGTTCTTTGGTGTTATATTGTTGTTAAAATTTAAATGTATATAAGTACTTTCATTACAAATAACATGTGAACTAGGTATTGCTAACTCTATAGTAATATCAACTTTATACAAAGCCTTTCAAGTGTTCTTTTGGAGTACAAGAGGTGGAATACTTGGGATATATTTTATCACATGAAGGGGTCAAAGTAGATCCTCAGAAAATAAATGATATGTTAGAATGACAAGTGATAAAAACCCTTAAAATCCTTCACGTTTTTTTGAGGTTAATAGGAACTACTACCATAGATTTGTCTAAAATTATGGAAATATAGTAGAACCACTCACATAATTATTAAAAATTTACTCCTTCCATTGGAATGAACCAAAAAAATGCCTTTAAGAAGATGAAAGAGGTCGTGTTACTACTCCATTTTTGATGACCCTAGACTTTTCAAATACTTTCATTGTCAAATGTTATGAACCGGTTCGAAATGGGGTAGTAATCATGTGAGAAGGAAAACCAATCACATTTGAGGTGCATCAAAGCAAGAGTAATAATTTTATAAATCCATTATATGAGAAAGAGATGATATTTATTCTTCATGCAATCAAGCGATAGAGACATCATTTGATGGGTAGACACTTTAAGGTAAAGATTGATCACGATAGCCTCAAATAATTTTTGGAATAAATATTTTCATCCTCAAGAACAAAAAAATGGGTGACTAAAATATTTTCATTTAAAAGTATCTATAATAAAGGAAAAAAATTCTATGGATGGGCACATAAGAGAAAAGGAGATTCCACCTCAGTGGCTCGGGACAAAGTATGCACTAGCAAAAGTGTGGGAGGATTAGGCATCAAAACAATTAGGCTCATGAAATTTATTTCATCTCTAAGATGAGATGGAGACTGCTAAAGCAAGATATCCATTGACCTAATATAATCAAAGAAAAATATCTTAATCAAGGTAAATCCCATCACTTCCTTAATTTGGAGCTTCTCCCCAATGGTTCCATCTTCTGGAGCAATCTTGTCAAGAATAGGAGAAATATTGAGGAATATTTTGAATGGACTCTTGGAAATGGACAAGAGATTTAGTTCTGGGAGGAAAATGGGCAGATTTTCAATCCTCCAAAATAATAGTCATTGGGAACAACTCAAGATCAGCTGCAAAACAACCATTGGACAACAGGTCAACAACTACATCATCTATTTTGAGGGAAGACCTCAATGGAAGAATTTAAGCTCCATAATCCCGGAACCTAAATATATTATTTTGGAGTAAAAAACAACCTAAGTCACATTCTAATCAGCCTCACTCAAGATAAGTATTAGTTCATTTAGTCGCACTCCTTTAATGGAGAATATTCAGTTAGATCTCGGATATCAAGTGTTTACAACTAAACCTCCAAGTAGATTTTCTTGGAACACAATCTGGTTCAAAGAACTCACCCCTAAGATCAACCAGTTTCTTTGGTAGGTTTTGAACAAGAGCATCCTTACTATTGATAATCTTATCAAAAGGGGATCCACCATGCCCAACATGTGTTACCTTTGAAAAATTGATATTAAAACCATTCAACATCTGCTCCTACACTGCCCCACTACTATTGCATTATGGAAGCTCATATTTTTCAAATTTGGTTTATCTTGGAAGTTCCCAGAGGATATTGTTCAAGCTTGGGAGCAGTGGCAACCTCCCTTCAAACATGGCTTGCTTAGAAGGTTTTGGAAATTATTATTCCCTCACACTATATGGAGAATTTGGAAGGCCCAAAATTCTCTTATTTTTAGGGATGCATCTAATCCAATCAAAAGACTTATCAATGAAATTACAGTTGAAACTAAGGAAAATATTTCCAAATTCAAACCTCTTAATAATTTCAAACACCCTAAGGAGGAAGAAAAATTCTTGAAGGCCTTGACTATTGACTTTTAGAAAAATCACTTATCCACTACTAGTATTGACATGTATCTTGTTCAATTAATTCTTCCTCAAGAAGATTGGTACAAATTAAACTTTTAAGGGGCCTCTAAGGGTAACCCAGGTGTAGTTGGTGGTGGAGGGATGATAAAAACCAACATGGACACATTGTAGTTGTCATGCAGGCCCCCCATGGGGAAATAATATAATCATTATGCATAAGACCTTGTAGCTCTGGGAGAATTAGAATTACTATGGACCTCAACATCTGCAACTTAATTATTGAAGGGGACTCCTTGAATGTCATTAATAATCTTATTGGTTCCCATCCCCCTAGTTGGACCATTAAATATTTCATTAGTGAATCTATGTTGATATGCAAAAGCTTTTCAAACATCAAAATTTTCATGTCTATAGAGAAGGGAATGAGGTGGTAGACTCACTTGCAAATGAAGGGGTCATCATGAAGAATTTTAAAAAGTGGTATGATTTTTAGGATATCCTCCTTGCACCCCAATCCATTATTATTAATGATGCCAAGGACATTTAATATTTTAATCAAGCCTAGGTGGATATCTTGGCACATGCGGAAAAATGAATGGAGTTACTCTTGCTTCATGCGAATGTAATCCCCCTAAGGTCCCATTCTTCATATATTTTTTAGCACAAGCCTTTCCAGAAAGGTCTCTAAGTTCATTTTTATAAAACATAGTTGGGTTTGAAGGAAGTGCAAGTTGTAGGTATCAAATACTCTGAGATTTGGCTATTTCACATCCAAGCTCAAGAATATTTTATGTTATTCTCTAAGTTTGATTGCATAATGGGGGTCAACCATGAAAATTGAAGCCCATCTATGATTCTTCTTGATGGGTGAATGTAGAACTTTGGAACATTTTAAGCTTTCAAGGGTTCACTAATTTTATGTAGAGGATTAAGGGCAACGATGTCCACATCTCCATGGCTTTTGCATAAAAATGGAAAGATAGAGTCATCCATTTTAAAGATAAATAATTTATCATCATGGAATAATTGATTTCTTTCATCACTGGCATGAACATTGAGGGAGTGAAGTTTTTTTGGAACAAATTCGGAAAATACGCTAAAGAATAGAGGCTTCGATCGGCGACGAGACTTTGCAAACTAGTAAATTTGGCATCCTTTGCTCATCCATGCCTCACCTTATAATGAAGTTGTAAAAATGGTGGTCCATTATATCACCTTGGAAGGAAGGTATTAAATTCTTCCCCTACATCATCTTGTTCTACGGAATCACTTTCACCATGCATACAAGGTGAGCTTCCTTTTATATTTTACACTCTCTTGAAAAGTCTATCAAGGAAGTTCAAGCCCATACCCATGTCCTTCCCATGCATCAAGGGGTCATCTTCTTATTGCATCATTATTTCCTTTATTTTATTGTTGTTGACCCAACTCCCCTTTAGCCCCCTCCTCAAAGCCCAAGAATTAGGTATAAGAACCTAAATTCTATGAACCCCTCTCTAGATCCCCCTACTAAATGCATTCTTCACAAAGCACCAAGGGTAAAGATAAATTAAGTGTGGAGATTCTTCTCAAGTTTATTCAAGATCCACTTACCCCTCCTTTGAGCTCTTATTTATTGGCCCAGGTCAAACATAATGTTGATACTCTTAAGGAAATTGAAGAGAATATGGACCTGCTAATCAAGGAAGGACCCAAAACCATTGTTCTATTCTCTCTAATTTGGAGAATAATATGGATAATCTCTCCACTCGTCAGATGGAACTAGAGGATAGAGTTTCTCACTTAGAAGAAATTCAATCCAATCATTTGGCCATTCACAAGTCAATGTTGGACTATATCTAGATCATTGTTAAACATGACCGTATGATGCAAGTGGAATTCTAGAGACCATGCTTGCAGCTTTAAAAACAATCAAAACAAAACTCGTGCTTGATCATGTAGGCCGGAGCAAGGTCTATGGGGGAAGTTGATTATGCCTCCCAAATGGGAATTAGGCATCCACTAGTAACAAATCACCAATAAAAGTTCACCTCACATATCCTTATGCCCCCCACAGATTTCCTTATGCCCCCACAAATTAAGAAATGCAAGCTATTTCTTTTCCATGGTGGATCCCAAACCCAAACTCCCTCCACAAAATTTTTATGCCCATGGCATTCCCTTATGCCCCCCACATGGATTCCCCATAGCCTTCTCCTACACCATTCCTATGGCAGTCTACCCATATAGCCAAATAAAGCATAACAACATTCACCATTCACACAACACAACAAGAAAATAACAACATGAAAGAAAGGTTAAACTCCTACCTCTCCATGGTAGCTTTTGTTTCCAAATAGCAAGCTTCAATGCCCAAAATACATTCCCAAAACAACAATCTCCAAGCATGCAAATTTTCTCCAAACTCCTTCCAAAATCAAGAGCTCCCAACACAAGAAAATGCACCCCAAAGAAATTTGCAAAATGATTCAACAACCCAAAACAAGCAAAGAGTTTGAATTTTATAGAAGAGGAAGAGAAGAGGATGATGTGGATCCATGTAGGATGCCACATCACACATCCTCAAATTAAAACCAAAAAGACAAAAATTTCATTCTCCCAAGCACAATAAAGAGGTGGGTGAAAATATGACAAATTACTTGCACACTCCAAAATCCCACACCCCAAAGGACTGCAAATTAAATAAAATGTAAGAGAGTGCAATCAAAACTTGCAACATGATTAATAAAATGTCTAAAATCACCTCTCCAACCATAAGTATGGTTGGTAAATTATATTTAGAGGTATGGGACAAGTTTTAATTGTCCCACAAGCCTCCAAAAACAGCCCCCAAGGACAAATTTGAATTTCCAAGGAGGTGGAGTGTTTCATACTCCAAAATCTGACTTACACAACTCTTACACAACTTACACATCCCTTACATATTAAATGCAAAGAGCCAACAACTTCCATTATTACTTTCCCATATCCCAATTTGACTTATTTAAATTTTAACCATATGATTTCTCACATAATCTACCACAATTTTAATTAAATAAAAGAAAGGGACACATTACTAATAAAATACATACAACAATAATAAAAATTAACCACATTAATAAAATACACAAACCCATGGTCACATATAAAGGTGATCCCCCCATGGGAATCCCTAACAACAACAACACAACACAACAAAACAAGTTGCCATGGTGACCGTGTCAAATTCACCTAAAATTCTATTGTGGTTGGTCTCCAATCCCCTGATGTTTGTTGTGATTTTTAACTCTGCAAAACACAAATACCTCCTTCGGCCTCATGGCCATATCAGACATCCAAAATGCATATAAATATAATCACAAAATCATCTAAATATGTGAATCACAACAACATCAAGGCAATTTAACATTATCACATACAATTTATATCAACAATGATATCATCATCATATAATATCCATTTTCTAGATCTACCCATAATATTCAAAATCCCATGTCTGAACAATATCCATATCAAATAGTATATCATCATCCACATATGAGGTGTCTCCAATGATCATCATGCATCATAACCAAATCAAGATCAACAATAATCCATGATCAAATGTCTAACAACATACTAAATCAAAACATAATAATGTCCATAATGTGATCAACTCGTATCGAATCAATATCAAAAGGTGTTAAAGGAAAGTGGGCACTACATCCCCCTCCCCTTAGACTTGACTTCCTCCTAGAAGTCACTGGAACAAATGTGGAAATTGAACTCATAATAAGGTAGCATCCTCCCATGTAGCTACAGTCTCATCATATCTATCCCACTGCACCCAAACCTGATCAACCTCTCTAGCCTCGAAGGCCCAGGGTCCTGTGATCTAGGATGTGAATAGGCTCCACCATCACCTACCCCTAATCTTGCACCTGCAATGATGTCCAATCTAACACATGAGAAGGATCTGCAATATATCTCCTGAGAACTGAAACATGAAAAACATCATGTATGTGAGACAAGTTGGGTGGTAATGCTAGATGGTAGGCCAAAGGGCCAATATGCTCCAAGATCTCAAAAGGACCAACGAATCTAGGAGCTAACTTATAACCTTTTCCATAATGGATAGGGATCTTGTGTGGCCTGACATGAAGGAACACCTTCATGCCCACATTGAAACTATGATCAATCTTATGTTAATCTGCATACTTCTTCTTCATGTCATGTGCCTCCTGCAATCTCTACCTGATCAACACCACTTGCTACTCCATGTCCTATAGAAGAGCTGGTCCAAGAGAAACCCTATCCTCTAGCCTTTCCCAGCTAAGAGGTGTCCTGCACTCTCTACCATACAAAGCCTGAAAAGGATCCATGCCTATAGAACTCAAAACTATTATTGTAGGCAAACTCCACTAAGTACAAGTACTCCTCCCATTTAGACTATTGATCCATCACATATATCCTAAGCATGTCCTCTAAAATTTTATTCACCCGCTTAGTTTTTCCATCTATCTCGGGTGATATGCTATGCTAAAGTTGATTCTTGTCCCGAGGACATACTACATGGTAGTCCAGAAATGTGAAGTGTACAAAGGATCGTGGTCACAAATGATCTTCCACGAAATCCTGTGTAATCTGACAATCTCATCCAAATATACTCATGCCATTTGCTTCTAGCTATGTAAGTGGTCTTCACTAGAGAAAAGTGAGCCAATTTTGTCAATTTATCAACCGTGACCATAATGGCATCGTGGTGATATCTCGACATCGGTAGCCCAACAATGAAATCCATGGAAATGGTGTCCCACTTCCATTCGGTATAACATGAGGATAAAAAGGCTCATTATATGCTTTGATGCTCAGCCTTAACTCTCTAGGAACTCTAAACATTGTGACATGAACTGAGCCATGTCTCTATGAAGTCCTCTCCAATGGTACAACTGTCGCAAGGTGGCATGCATCTTCTTTACCCCGGATGGGCTGAATAGGGTGCACGATGTGCCTCTACCAAGATGTCCTACCTCAAGCCTCCATCTTTGGGAACATATATCCAGCCTTTATGCTTGAGAAGACCATCTGTCTCTAAGGAAAAATCATCAAACTTCCCCTCAAGGGGTCTCGAGACTCGATATTTTCTTGTACTACAATGTAGAAGCCGCAAGAGGAAGTTGTTGAAGAATCCTCGCTCCACAAATCTATGCTCACTAAATTGGTCATAGCCACATGTCTTCATCTATTGAGATCATCTGCTACAACATTCTCCTTCCCCTTTAGATGCTCGATCTCCATGTCATAATCACAAAGTAACTCCATCCAATGCCACCGACGAGCGTTGAGATTGGGTTGTATGAAGAAGAGGTGGAAAGACTCAAATGATCTCGTCCGAGTTTGAATCTCCTACCAAGAAGAAAGTGTCTCCATCTAACCAAAGCATGCACAGCTATGCAAGCTCAAGATCATGGGTCGAGATAATTAAGCTTGTGATCCCTAAGTTTGTGAGACTCAAGAGCCACTACTCTACCCTCCTACATCAACACACCCCCAAGGCCTACCAACAAAGCATCTGCGTGTAGACAAAGAACTCACCTGTGGATCCAAAGACTACAAGAATAGATTTTGTAGTGAGGCACTCCTTCATTTCCTAAAGTCCTACTCACATCTCTGTCGACCAAATAAAATTCTTCCCTTTCCTCTGAAGGGAAGTGATAGGGTGCGTAATCCGAGAGAAGTCCTGAACAAATCTCCTATAGTAACCTACTAATCCCATGAAGCTGCGCACCTCGGTCACTGTAGTGGGTGTTGGCCAATCCATAATGGCTCTAATCTTGGAAGGATCGACTGTGATACCTTCCCTAGAAATGATATGTCCCAAGTACTGCACCTCTGTCTGAAAGAAAGAACACTTCTCCAAGTTCTCGTAAAGTTGCTTTGCTCTCGAAGACACCGAAGAACCAAGCACAGTGCCCCTCGTGCTCCTCATGTGTACGAGAGTATATCAATATGTCATCTAGGAAGATGAGCACAAATCGATCTAAGAAGGTATTGAATACCCCATTCATCAAACTCATGAACACTATGGGGCATTAGTCAAACTAAAAGGCACCACTGTGAACTCATAGTGCCCATATCTCATGTGGAAGGCGGTCTTATGAATGTCCGCCTCACTGAAATCCTCACCGATGGTACCCGACTTAAGATAAATCTTAGAGAAAATTGTGGCTCCCTTCATTTGATCAACCAAGTCATTAATACGAGGAAGGGGATAAGGATTCTTGATCATTACCTTATTTAGCTGGTGGTAATCAATACACAACCGCAAGGATCCATCATTCTTCTTCACAAAGATCACCGGTGCACCCCAAGGGGATACACTAGGATGGATAAGGCCTTTCTCCAAAAGGCCTTTAAGCTGCAACTTGAGCTCACAGATCTCTGGGGTGGTCATCCGATAAGGCACCCATGAGATAGGTTCTACTCCAAGAACTAGATCTATATGAAAATCAATCTCACGTGGGGTGGTAACCCCGGTAGCTCCCCTATAAAGATATCAGCATACTCTCTCAAAATGGGATGATCATCTAGTAATGGTCCACTAGACCCATCCTCTGATCTGTCACTGACTATAATAGCATACATCTGGAAACCCCATCGCACACACCACTTAAGCTACATAGCAAAGATGGTGCGAATAGAAATGGGTCTCCTGACCCCTGAAATCACCGACTCAACTCCCAAATCATCTACACAAGATATAGTCTTGTGGTAACAATCCATCCTAGCCCTATGTGCAGATAACCAATCCATACCCAAAATGACTCCATATGAGCCCAAAGGAAGGATACGGAGATATGAGGTAGTGGTGAAAGGTCCCAAATCCACTACACACTCCTTGACTAAGGATTCTACAGAGATCTTGGCTCCAAAAGCCATCTCGACATCCCAACTAAGACCCTGCCTAACTACCACCAGCCTGCATTTCTCTACTAAAGATGGTGCAATGAAAGAATCAAAAGAACCAAAATCAAACAATATAGAGGTAGGAATACCACCAATGCTACATGTGGTCTCAATGAATATGTTATGATGCTCTGCCTAGTGGTTCTCAACTACTGCATAAATCCTATGGTTGCATCCCATGTCACCAACCGTAGGCTCAGAGATTTGTGTCTTACCCTTGTTATTAGGGTTTTGTGGGAAATCTCTCCAAAAGTGTCCAAGTAACTCCACAACCAAAACATCCTCCTGATCCTCCCTAATGAGTAGCACCTCTAGTAGGTTCCCTCAAAATATGTGGCGGGACCTACGATGATCTAGCTATGGTCTCGATGAGGTCTTTGCTAGCGAGCTCCCATTGAATGAGCTCTAGGTCCACCCTGTGTCTTGATGGGACCCATAGGAGGAGGCCCCATACTCTGACCTCTCTGTGCATCATCTCTATGTGGAAGTCTATGAGGTGGGCGGGACTACTGCTGCTACTTGCTGTTGTGGCCTAAAGGATGACTGTGCTGAACCCTAGCCACCACGAGGAGGAGGTACTGACCCCCTCAATCTATTGTCCTGCATCTCCTCAGTATGCAGCTCCGGACTCGGTCTCTAGCCTATTGGGTCTTTCCCCGAGTCTCCTCTATAATATAGGCCTTCTCGATGGCCTCAGCTAATGTCTATGGGCAGTGGATTCACTATGCACCTCCAATATCTAAATTCAGGCCCCGGATGAACCTGTGAATCCACACCTGCTCATCCTACATATACTCTACATACTGGAGTAGATCCAAAATCTACTCTCATACTCTGCTATAGAAAGAGATGCTTGTCGAGGTCATGGAACTCATTGATCCTCTACTTGTATGAACCTCTATGACAAATACCTGCTCCTGAATCTCTCCTCAAAAGCTCCCAGGTCACTATCTCTAAATCTACATGGAGCTTCTACTCCTCTATCCTCCACCATACTCCTACTCCATCCCTCAGTAGATGGATCACAACACGAGCTTTCGTGTTGCTAGAATAAGGACAAAGCTTGAAGCAACCGCTCAAGCTCACTAGCCAGGCCTCTTCCTGAAATCCACCCATCTCACCTGAGTAGTGTGAGGACCGAAGCTTCAAGATCTCCTTGATGTGATCTGTATGTAGCGTGGTCTAGCGCGGCCTCCTCTGGTCTCTCTCGAACGCTCATCCCTAAGCCTAGGGCTCGAGACCTCTCTATGCTGCTCGAACTCGCACCCTATCCCGTCGTGGTGACTCTACTCTGGCTGATTGTATATGGGATTTCTCTCCTCTATTCTCCTCGTTGGATCGAGGAGATACCTGACCCTCAATGGAAGGAGCTTTTTCATGACTATCTGGATGTCCTCCTCCTAATCCTCCGTGTAGATCGACATTGACATCCTGAAGAGTCTAGAAGATATGGGGTAGGATAGCTGCTACACCCTGATCCGGTGGTGGTGGTGGTAATTCTGGATCTATGTGGGTATTCCCTTTCCCCATCTGTGCCTCTTGCATAGACCAAAGTGAGAGTTAGTTCATTTTTCTAAGTTTTACTCAATTTCCATGTTTACTAAAAATATGCAATTTCTAAACTAAGTTGTTTTCTAGATTTTAAAAGAAATGTGTTAGGTTTAAGTTTCATGTCCCAAGTTTTCTAGTGTGCCCAATGGTCCAAGATTTTGAACCACTACTCTAATACCAAGTGTGATTCCCGTTAAAACAACCCACTTGAGACCCAAGAAACAACCTAGGATTAGTTAGGAAAATTATGGAATAAATTTTTTTATTAGAAGTGCCTACAACCAGGTTGCAAGACAACATTTAACACTATCAGGCTCCAGAACAAGTCTAAAATTACTAAAACATACTTACCATCTATTAAAAATTATTAGAGGTCACAAGGTCCAAATTTTAGGTTAGAAGTTTCGATTAGGTTTAGGGGGTAAAATATCACCACACCCATTCTCTAACAGCTCGTAGTTTCAACTTTATTTCTATCATACCTTACACATTCAAAATTTCCTAAATCATTCCCATTGGATAGGAAATTTTCTCACCTTTCCAACGGTATAAAGAAGTCCTCCTAACTCCTTGTAGAACTTTAGATATAGACAATTGAACTTTAGGGGTCAAAGTTTCCCCCAGGGGACCGTTGTTTTTGTGTGGATTGTGTTTTATAATGAATTATGCATGTTGAAATAATGATGTGTGTTGTGGAAGCCAGTTGTTTCCATGGGTTGAATCACACCTCTTATTGTATTTTGGTTGGGGCTTGGGGCCAATGATGAAGGATGACTTATCCTTTCATTGGATGTCTTGGTTGGGTGGAGAGCGTTGCCTTTCCCCCACTTTTGTTGTGATCAATTTGGAAGAGAAAGGAAACTTGCATGTTGCTTTTCTGGAGCAGAAAAAATAGTTTTCCACCCCCTTGTGAAACATATTCATTTGTAATCCTTTCCCACTTGATGTGGATGAATTTGTAAATGTATTTTGTGAAGAAAAGATGTTTGTAATCGGTTGTGAGAATTGTAAATTTTGAAATGTAAAAGAGATATGCTCTGTAATCAAGAAAAAAAAGAAAGGCATGTAGTCTATATACTGTATGTTGACAATATATAAAGAAAGAAGTTGTTAAACTACCATTGGAAATATATGAATGAATGAAATGTTCTTTCCAAGTCAAATTGTAAATTTAATTATGATCATGTCCATGTTTTGGGAATCTCTGTTTAATTGTAAAGGAAAGAAATACATATGAAGGAAGTATATTGCTTTGTCTCTTTTGGAAATATATTAAATTGGAAATCAGACTTTACAATTTAGCTTTGAAATGATTTGTTTATAAACAACTAAATGTATTAGATTATATTAGAAATAAAATATCACACTTAAATGATAAAATTGATATACAGATTTTCCTAGAAATGAATCTCTGTTGTAAATTTAAAACTAGCAATTATTTAATTAAAATGTATAGTTCGGGCCTGCACATTATAATCAACTTGAAAATGATATAATTTGGCATGCTATGACACCAATGAACTCAAATTGACAAAGAACACTTAAGAAAACAATTTAACCATTGCAAAATCGAGCCAAATCCCTTTCACAGTCATTTTCTGTCAATTGTTGGACAAAATTCAAATTGGAATCAATTGAGAAAATTTACCTTCCTAAAACATTCTAAATCCTTCCTAGAATAATCCTCCATGTTTGTTTGGCATGTTGAGTGAAGAAGGAGATCAAATTGAACAAAAATTTATAAGTCAAAATTACCAGTTTTCTATTTAAAATCCTGTAGATCGTTTTCATAAAATTTACCCCTTAAAATTTATCAAAATGTAAAATTGATGATTCATGTGCAAAGAGGGCATCAAGAGCTTTCCAAAAAGTCCTTGTTTTCCCAAAATCAAGCTTTCTAGCTAAAGTTATGGCACTTTGAATTTTTCTTGCCTTGGCGGAAAATTTGGGAAACTTTTCCTTAGCGGGCCATGACAAGAAAATTTCCCGTTAAAAATCCTTAGAAAATTTTTGAAAAATTTACTTGGGAAAAATTTTGAACTTTTCTCCATCGGCCCGCAGGAAATCAAAGGCTGCCACGTGTCATCACGGGGCAATGAATGCGGAGGCGCGGCTTCATTTTTGCCCTTGGGCCTTTTTAAGTTTTGGGAAAATTTTACCTTTTTCCCCCGGCCTATCACAGGCTGCCATGTGGCAGCATGGCATGTTAGCGGAGGGGGCAGAACCCTCGTGACCTTTTTCCCTTGAAATTTTTGTTTGGGAAATTTTTTTTGAAACCTCCATGGCCCTGCACTCCTGCCCTCACCTTGGCGTCATCTCCTCCGTGGATGCGTGGACCCACGCGCACCTTTCATCCTTTTTCTCTCCCCTTGGGAGAATTTTCCACTCAAACCCCACCGCCCCACCCTTCCCTCACTTTCCCTACCACCTGGCTAGCGGAGTGACACGTGTCCACCGGAGGACCCACGGAGGCGTGGGAGATATTTTGACTTTGCACCCACACGGGAATAAAATTACCAACGCCCTCCGGCCGACCCGATGGGCTTCCTTCCCCGCTCAACATGTGTCCCCTTGGGGAAAATTTGACCCCTAAAGTATGCCTATCCATATCTAGAGTTCTACAAGGAGTTAGGAGGACTTCTTTATATCGTTGGAAAGGTGAGAAAATTTCCTATCCAATGGGAATAATTTAGGAAATTTTGAATGCGTAAGGTGTGAGAAAAATCAAGTTGAAACTTTGAGCCTATTAGAGAATGGGTATGGTGATATTTTACCCCCTGAACCTAACTGAAACTTCTAACCCTAAAATTTGGACCTTGTGACCTCTGATAATTGTTAATAGATGATAAGTATGTTTTAGTAATTTTAGACTTGTTCGAGCCGGATAGTGCCAACTGTTGTCTTACAACCTAGTTATAGACACTTCTAATAAAAAAATTATTCCATAATTTTCCTAACTAATCCTAGGTTGTTTCTTAGGTCTCAAGTGGGTTGTTTTAACGGGCATCACAACCTAGGTCATGTGGTAAAATTTTCATTATGGTAATAACATATAGGATAAAAAAATGCCCATTATGTCCCTTGTCACATCTATTCACACTAGTATCATAGTCATTTCTTTGATGGACACCATTCTAAAGCTACATGATAACCCCAAGAATCCTCATAAGTGACCATGATCGATATTTACTAGCAATTTTTTGATTGATTTGTTTTCCTATTTGGGTATTGAGTTGGCTCATAGATCATCTTATCATCCCTGAATCGATGGAAAACTAGAAGTCAAAAAAATTCCTAGAAGCTTATTTTTCATTATTTCATAATAAATAAGCAAGTGTAGACACAAAATCATAAACTTTAGTCATTATTTAGTGTGGTCGTATATTACTATTTAAAGGGTTCTCAAGGGAAGAAAGTACAAATTAATCCCACCTTTTGGCCATCTTATTTTTATATTTTATTTTGTCATTCCCACATATTTTCCTATACATATCCACTTATTTCTCAAATTTACCATCATTTTAGCCTAAACTGGGGCACCCAAGCCAGTATTAGGGCGCCTTGGGCACCTGGTCCTACTTGGAGTGCCTCGATCCATGTTCCACTTTCCTGATTCTTTTTGGGGTCTTTCTAACCATTTTTCATGCTTATCTTTTTCCTAGTCAGCCATGTCGGGGTTAATTACAAAATTAGAGCAAGAGAACCCTATAAATACAAAGTTATGAGACCATAATGAGGGTCCTAACATCACATACTACTATCAATCCATCTAGAGTTGCATCACTTGCATCCATATAGTGCCATGCATCAAGGCTAGGAGATATGCATCTACACAAACAACATAGAGGGAGGATTATATTCTATTTCATGCAAACACACACACTAGAACTACATCCGGACCCTAAATGTAATGTATCACTCAATGATAAGACCACTAGTTTTGTGGCTTGAGTCGGTCGACCCATTCATTTACATATTTTATTTTTATTAGGGTTTTGATACTTCCTTCTTTCTTGCAGTCATCACTTCATTATTTAAGACATTCAGATGTAACTCAACAAATCTAATTCAACGAGATAGAGAATAGTTCATAATACCTTGCAACCCTATAAAAATTATGTTCAAAGATTTTACAAAAACCAAGGTGCCTAATCTATAGACCAGGGTGCCACAAAAACCCCAGTCTTCTCAGATCCTCCAGATCCGACCTTTTTGAGAATTCTGGTGTTGGTTTCTACTTATGGATTTTATCATCGGACCTATGACAACCTGTGATAGTCTCCAACAATCAGCTAAGTCCTTTCCTTTTACATATTTATGCATTAGGGTTTGATTTCATTTAGTATAATTATTTACATCATTTCATATTGCTTTAGCATACTTTACTGATGTTTTATTCCTCCTATTTTAGATTAATTAATTACTATACTTTCCATAGTAATAGTTCCATTTTTAGTTAATCATTTTGGTCAACCCCATGATTGTTTTTCATAGCACCTTTTAGGGTCTTGCATTTTCATTTAGCCATCATGAATATCTTTGTCAATGAATACTTTCTTACCCATCCCGATTTGCTCCATCGTGCCCAATATCTTTTCGCTACCACAAATGTTTCTGTTGACATGCATCCGGATTCCATGTATAACACATTTTTGATGCCTTTTCACAACATATAGCATTCAAGGCCAATCCTCCTACTGACATTCATCCCTTTGACAATGACCCACCACTTTATATTATGTCTCACATTTACAATGTTGGTATCAAACACACTCTTATTGATAATGGTTCTGAGCTTAATTTGTGCCCTATGTCCTTTCTCCAAGCTTTAGGTTTTTCTACTCATGACATTATCCCTTCTTCTATTTCACTCCATGCTTACGATGGTACTATCCATCTATGTCTTGGTCATGTTACCTTGCCTCTCACTATTGGTCCTAAAAATCTCCATACCATTTTCTTTGTTATCAATTTTCCAGTCTCATATAATTGCTTGCTAGGAAGGCCATGGCTTCATGCCATGCAAGTTGTTGCTTCTACGGTCCATTGTTGCATTAAGTTCTTACATGAACATGTTGAGTATACTATCTTTCAGGATCATGACCCATTCCAATATTGTGTTCATAACCTTAACATGTGTTTTCTTATCCTCGCATTGATACTAAAAATGAGCCTAATCACATGGATGACCCACCCCATTTACCACCACTTGAGGGCACTATTTGTTTACTAGATGTTGTTCCTTCTACATCACCTCCTACTACAACTATTATTCCATATCAGCCACTTGTTCCCTCCATGGACAATATTATCCCATCCTCATCTTCATCATCAGCTCACCCACCCTTCACATGTACACTCTTCATACATGGTTCATATTGGGAGCACATTCCATTAGCTCTCACTTCACCCGAACCCATATGTACGCACGATGGCTTAACCTACTTAATATTTTATGTTACTAATATTATTCCACCACCATGCCACCCTCATTTATACCATGGGTTATTTCATATCACCACCACTTATGGCCTTCGTGTCTTTCATCTTGATTTATTTCTTACAAGTACTCTACTCATTGTGCCATTCACATTAGAACAGGTCTTGGTTATACTATATATGGGGCACCCTAGATCTAGATCATACAAATATATCCTTTCCTATGCCATTTGTACGTGCTATCATTTGTAATAGATTTTTCCTAAGTTATACTCAAAACCTTACTCATTGGTATACACATGGCGTCCCACTTCCCCCATTCACTAATGAGGAGTATGTTATGGGCCTATGATCTAAACCTTAATGGCTCATTGTAGGATCAACTAAACACTATTGCTTACCAAGTCACCAATGTTTATCCATACAAATTTGACCCTAAGGATGATGATCTTCTTGAAGAATTCACATGATTCTTCCCCACATACACTTGGGGGCATAGCACTCACATACACCCCTTCCTTTGCATAGCCACATAGTCTCACCTTTCATATTTCTTATTCCATGTCTTATCAACATAGCACATCATGCACCGTAACACCATCACTACCTGATGACACACTCTTGTGATTTGGTTCACACTTGACTATTGAGGGATTACCATTACATTGAACCCCACACACTAAACTTAGGCATTACACATTGCATTTTCATCCTACATTATTTGTTATACACCGTTCATCCTACAATTATTTATACATTATGTTAATCCTTATCTACACCTTATATTCATCTAGACATTTAGTCAATTATACACAACACATTTTCACATCATACACTTTCCATATACTACACTATTCGTCATTACATATGAGTCTAGTTTTACATTTCATCCATGCAATCTACATTTACGCTAGGTTACATTATATATGGGTCTAGTTGTACATTTTATTACTACATATTCTATTTTCTATCTACATTTATCATTGCATATTACTTAGCCTACACACCATACATTTCATTATTCACACGATGCATCCATACATCATATCTATTCTACATATTATGCTAGATCACATTACATATGGGTCTAATTCTACTTATCATCATTACATATTCTACACACACTACACATCCTATATTGCATCCACCACTCTATGCATTTACATCACTTGCTCGTTTATACTACGTCATTTTCTACATGTTTTCATCACCACCCTATGACATACTTTAGTCCCTCCTCGAATGTTGAGGGTTTACCGATAAAATTGACTTTACATTCACTATGTGACATTCTTGGCGTTAATGACATACACCTTAGGTTACATCACCACTCCCTTATTATTCATCTCGTAGCAACATAAACCTTTGGTTAAATCATCACCCATTCTGACATTTTTAGTGGTATACACCTTAGGTTACATCACCACTCCCTCCTTTCATCTTGTAGTGACATAATATTTAGGATAAATGGTCATCTATTTATCTTCATCACGTAGTGATATATGTTTAGGATATATGCTTATAAATCATCACTCACCCATTTAACAAGTCATGATATATGCTTTGGCTATAGGGTTCACACACATCTCTCCACATGTCACATCTCATCACCATTACATATACACACTCATCACAACACACTAGAAATAACCACTACTACTCGACCATTTCCCGATGATGCACTCTTATTTATGGTTCATTCTTGATTGCTAAGGGGAAAAAAATGAACCTCATTACATACACTTCCATCCACTCGGGGGCACATTGCTCCTACCATTCCATCTTGCATTCCATTCCATCCATCCACAACATACTACATTGTCTTAAGGGCATTTAATTTTTTTTTTAGTGTTTTGCATGATCACTTTACTACACATGTTAGATTGTTTCTTATATGTCATTATTTATATCATACACACATGCATGTTCATGTCTTTGTTTAGTGTGATCACATATACAAGACTCTACATGTGACATGGATGCTCGCCTTCTACCCTTCCTATACCGGTCACTAGGGGCATCCACATTCATCTTATCTAGGTGATATTGTTTCATTTTGTACTTAGCATATTATATTACTTAGTATCCACACTTTGACATATTATTTATCTCTCTAACATGATAATGGGTATTCTATGTGTAACACTTGTTCTCAGGATTACATGTTTCCATGACTACTTGTTTGTTTCTATGTTTTCCTTCCATTGTTTTCCATTGTATGTCAAGGCTTTGACCTTTTCTTATGTGGACACTTTTTTTTTGTTTGCGGTCATGATGACCTTGTGGGTCTTGTGACATTGTGAGTGATGTCCCATGTTTACAACCCGCTTTGTGTGGTATACTTGTTCTCTTGTGTGTTTACACTACTTTTTTTGGTAGTTACTACATTGCGTATTTTACACTTGTCTTATTGCATTCACGTGTTTTTGGAATAACACTCTTTTTAGCCAACCATCCCCTTTTTGTGTGTGCTTTGGTATCTACCAATAATTTTCCCTTTCCCCTATATGTTAGAGTTCTACAAGTCATATTGTAGTAGGTCATCTTTTGGGGTTGCATTCTCCTTTCAATGAGGTTGCATATGCCCCTAAAGAGGGGGTCATTGAGGGTTTATAATAACACAATGTATTTACATCGGTTCAAGATGATGCACTTTTTTCCTTGGCATTATGGGTTTACATACATCGAGTGAGTTCAAACCAGTCTACGAACTTCATACACAACATCCTCTACATGACATGGTGTCTTTTGGCATTTATGCGAGTAGTTCTGAGACTTGGAGGTTACAGGTGGGTGTGTCTCTCTACACTACTTTTCTAGAGGCATGAGATCGCCCAAAAACTAGGATATTTCGAGATCTCTTCACACATTTTAGCAAAAATGGTTAAAGGTTGGATGACATAGAGCATTTCCTCCCAATAATTCCTTATCTAGGGTGGCATGAGATCGCCCAAAACTCTCGCGACAAGATCAGGGATATCTTTCTACACCCTTTTTCTCGACATGGATCAGTGCACATGTTCCATTTACACTATTACTTCCATGTATTTTACATTTTTCGTACTTTACTCATTTCTATACACATTTGTATTTTACACAACATTTTTACATACATACATATTTGACTTCTTGATCATTTTCTCCTTGCGGATCTAGTCGTATGATAAACAAGTAGTTAAATTGGGGGAAACAACAACAACAAGAGAGACAACGACAATGACAACACACTGTGATGACACTTTCCTTTACTAATTATGTAGGTACACTACACACCACAACAATGACACATGCATTCTACCCTAGGTTCACTCTCATCACTTTTTATGCACATTTTTCATATTTAGAATCCACGCTCCTCCACTTTTTTTTCATTCCACACTTGAGTCTAGTCCATTGGCACATCTTCTTCTACACTCTACATGGATATCGGTATACATCTCTATCTACTTTAAGTTACCGAGTGTTTCACTCACCAAGATAAAGTGGGGGAAAATGTATGAAATCAGAAACCAAATTAAATTACAAAAACAAGGTGGAGCTTGCTTTGATTTTATTAATATAAAATGAAGCATTACAACCAAAAGAAAGAGCTACAATATTTATAGATATTGACAAACTGCTTCTATCTCTTCCACAATGCGTGGAAAAAATCTCCTAAATAAAGCAAATATGCAAAATAACATATTGCCCCTAAAAAGCTTCTATAGGAAATCATCCAAGAACAATATTCTAACTAAAGAACATCCTCCACAATCTAAGGGATGATAACAACACACTAACAACTAAGCTAACTAAAGTAATTAAATAATTACTTTATTATAATTACACATTAATCCACATATGGTGAATTAAGTGTTAGATTATTTCTAACATTCCCCCCCTTAATTCATCATATTCTGAAGTGAACAGGAGAGAAATACTCTGAATGCCTCAAATTTAGGACGTGCAAGAGATTTTGTGAAGATATCTACACGCTGATGTTCTGTCGGGAAATGCTGAAGCTGAATGTTGTTGTTCTGAACTTGTTCGCGAATGAAATGTACCTACACCTCAATGTGTTTGGTGCGTTCATGAAAGACTGGATTCCGAACAAGTTTTATTACTCCTTCATTGTCTACATGTAGGATTGTTGGATGATCCTGTTGAATTCCTAATCCTTCAAGTATCCTTCTGAGCCAAATCACTTCACAGACAACTCCTCCTACTACGTGATATTCTACTTCTGTGGAAGACCTTGAAACACAATTTTGTTTCTTGCTCCCCCATGAAATAGGTCCAGATCCCAAAAAGAACACAAATCCTAAAGTGGACTTCCTATCATCAATGTTACCACGCATGATCTGAATCTGTATATCCTGTCAAGAAGAAGTTATCATTCTTCTTGTATTCTAGGCCAAAGTCCATGGTTCCTCTGATGTATCTCAGTACCCTCTTTGTTGCTTTCCAGTGACAAACCCTTGGTTCTTGCATAAATCGAGAAAGATAACTGACTACATAGCTGATATCTGGCCTAGAATAAGTTAAGTAAATGAGACTCCCAATCAACTGTCGATAAAGAGTAACATTTACTTGTTCTGATGGATCTGTGTGAGATAATTGAAGCCTTGTCTCCATAGGTGTAGCCATTGGTATACTATCCATCATTCTGAATTTCTCAAGCATTGTCTTGGCATATTTTAGTTGAGTAACAAAGATGTGATTTTCCTTTTGCCATACTTCAAGTCCAAGACAATAATGAAGAAGCCCGAGATCTGTCATGTCGAATGATTGATTTAGATCTTCCTTAGTTGTTTTAATCATCTTCATCAAAAACATCTTCTATTTTCTTAGATCATCGATTACTTATGATTTATGGAAGGAGCATTTGCCCCTTTATTTTCAAAAAGATTCAACATCTCTGGACTTCTTTTGAATCCATGTTTGATGAGATGTTCATTAACTTTATGTATCATGCCAAGGATTCATCAGACCGTATCCCTTTAAGAATCTAAGTTATTTCCTGATTTCATATCATGAAAAAAATTTCTAGTTGAGTCATGTGACTTCTTCTCCTTGTAAATCCAAAAAACTCTAAGGTGTTTTACATCCATTTTGAACTTCCAACCAAATTGTGCACCAAGCTTCATCATGATTGTTTTCCATCAAGTGCGTGAAGTGTTTCTTTCATAGATAAATGCCTGTTTTTGTGCATACTAACCCTTAGCTACCAATCTTGCCTTGTATTTATCAATGCTTCCATCGATTGATTTGTATCCATTATAGTTCTATTTCTTTCTCAAATATCCATTTACGCAACCTGTTGTTCTTCCACGGTGTATAGATCTGCCAATTTGCCATGTATTCCATGTGTTTCAAAAAGCTTGAACTCATTCTATGTATTCATCGACCGAAGGTGTTTTTATTTTCTTACTGGGCATCTTGCATTTTAGTGGGCTACTTGAATTTCTTGAAAGTTTCAAAGGCTTGGTCTTTAAGGCTAATTTATACCTCATTTTTAGTAATCATCACAAAGAGCATAAAATCCTAAAGTGGATAGTTCTCAGGATCCGCATCCAACTTAGCATCTCGAATTTTACCACGTATACCACTTAGGCATACGTTTACTTTTCCCGTAGAAAGAAGCTTATCTCATGTTGTTTTCTTCATCAAACATCTTCTATTTTCTTAGTAGGATTTTTTGTGAGTTTTTCTGGAAGGAAATTTTTATTTTCTTAACATATTATTTTTTCAAAGTGTTTGTTTTTGGATCCATTAACTTACATGGCCAAATATTCGAATATAAGTTATTTTGATTTCATATCAAGTTTATGTATCCTTTTTCTTAAATGTGCATATTTTCCTTTCATCCAAAAAATCTAAGGTGTTTTATAGATGGTTTGTTCACTAGAAGCTTCGTGTGGTGTTATTTCAAGTTTATAGGGACTTATTTTGATTAAACACATCTTCTTTCCATCTCGCCCAAAATCCATTTTTTACTCAAGTTGTGCTTCATCGATCATTGACTTACCATATCCATTATAGTTCTTTTCTTCTCTCAACATATACCATCTTTGTTGTGGTTTATATGGATCCATTTTAAGGATATGTTTCCAAAAAAGCTTTGTACTTTGTACGATGAATCATCACCCAACGATCCGAGCGGAGTGTTTTTATTTTCTTCTTGCAACTTTAAAGCTACTTTGAATTTCTCCCGGTTTCATATGTCTTGTCTTTGCTGTGAATCAACATACCAAATTTTTCATGAGTAATCATCAACAAAGAGAATTGATTTCTTGAGTTTATTGAATGAATAGGTCCTCATCTCATGAGTTATCTCAAGTTTACTTCGGGCCCGAATGTCTGCTTTTAAAAGAAGCTCTATGTTGTTTTCTTTCCAAACAATTTGTTTGTCACTTGTTGTTTGTTCTTGATTTGGCGGTCCTCTTACTAGATATTATTTTTGGCTGTTTTCCACTAGATGAACCCTTTCAAATGTTTATACCCAAATCTTGATGCCAATTCATGTCCTTTGTATCCTTACAACAAGGTCCTAATTTTTTTTGAACAAAATTCCCTTGAAACATTTTGTTGAGAATGTTGCTTGTGTTGCTTACCGTGCAATAATGTTGGATTTTAGACTTATCTTTGAATTAAAGAGGGCTTCTTCCTCATCTTCACAATCAAAATCCACTTTTAAGTTGTTCCCGTCCAACATGTTCACTTCTTCAAAAGATTCTTTGGACCCAAATGTTGAGAGTTGTATAGAACATCTCTTATTGGCAAAGCTTTCTTGATCCAATAGGGATATGTTTCCAGATTCATTAGTGACTTTCCAAATCTTGATGAGATCATCTCAATATAGCAACACGCTTTAGAAAACCTTTAATAGGTGTACTCTTTAGACTTCATTTTGAGACAATCATATTTCCCGGTCATATAGCATTTTTGTTCTTAGTCAACATACCAAATTACTAGTTTGATTGATTTCTTTTGAGTTTATCGCTGCGAATATAGGTCCTCATCTTACGTGAGTTATAAGTTTTTCTTTTGATTAGCAATATCAAACACACATGTGTTGAGCAATATCATTTTCCTTTGTCCTTGTTGTTTGTTTTCGAGCCATCACTAGATTGTTGATGTCCTCTTTCACTAGATGAACCCTTTTAAATGTTTATTTTCCATGCAACAATATTTTAATTATGTCCTCCTCAGTAGGAGTTGTGAATCAGGCAAAAAGAATTTGGGTGCATTGTTAGCCATTTGTGCACGAAAGAAAAGAGAGATAGAGAATCAAACACGAAACAAATCCCCCCTCAAATCAGTACACACCCCCAAAAAAATTGATTTTTATTGAGTGTGGGCTCCTTTTTGGCCTTTTACAATGATTTTTCGGCACTATCGGCCATTTTTACAAACATCTTGTAAATAGAAAAATAAAATTGCACCCCCCTTCTTGTTTACGAAAAATTAATATTTTCGCAATTTTTTAAATTTTTGGGCACTTTGGCCTCTTTTCCCTTACAAATTTAGTTTTGGGATCTTTGGCCTCTTTGACTGGACCAAAGCATAGAGCTCAAAAAACACACACTTTAAAAAAATGGCACCTCAATCCAAGGTACCAGTTGAAAGTTATGACCGTTTTAAAATTATTTTTCCGGGCCCCTTTCCAAAAAAGGAAAAAAATTAAAAGTGATTTTTAACGCAGAAAACGTGGGTCTAACTTACGCATGCATGCAGCTTCATTTCCTCCATCATCAGCCTTGTTTCCTTTGCCGCCCTTTCACCTTAAAAGCTCTCTTACGCTCTGTTCTGCAAGGTCACACAGGAATTACTTGCAGATTGAAGACGTACAGCCAGATCAGTATCCAGCTCATTTTTTTCCTTTTGCAGGTGTGAAGTTGTCAGGTAAATCCACAGGTCTGCAAGGTGAGTTCACAGATATATGCAAATACCGCAGCTGCATACAGGTTGCAGATCGGTGGTGGATGTTTCTCTTTTTTTTATCAATGAAATAATCAGATTTCAAAATAATATTTGTTATATTTACAATTTAATACAACATCAAATATTAAAATAAATTGACAAATATCTCCTCAATTGAAATAATTTCACCGCAAAACAAAAACAATAATGCATCCGTGTGCTCGCCTGTGATTGCCCTTCCAATTTTTTTTTTTTATATTCTTGTTGCTTCTACTGTTGTCGGGTGTGTGGAGAAAGGGCAGGGGCTGTGAAGAGGCTGGGGGCATCTATGGCTCCTCCTGGCTCAGGCTTCTAGTCCTCCTTCCTCAAAACTTCTAACACTTCCTCAAGAATTATCTACAACCTTAACTCCCCTGCTCTGGTACCAAATGAAATCTGTAAACCAGATTAAATTGCAAAAACAAGGCGGAGCTTGCTGTGATTTTATTAATATAAAATTAAGCATTACAACCAAAAGAGAGAGCTATAATATTTATAGATATTGGACAGCTTCTATCTCTTCCACAATACATGGAAAAAATCTCCTAAATAAAGCAAATATGCAGAAATATCATATTGCCCCTAAAAAGCTTCTACAGGAAATCATCCAAGAACAATATTCTAACTAAAGAACATCCTCCATAATCTAAGGGATGATAACAACACACTAACAACTAAACTAACTAAAGTAATTAAATAATTACTTTATTATAATTACACATTAATCCACATATGGTGAATTAAGTGTTAGATTATTTCTAACAATGTAGACACAAAATCATGCACTTTAAGCATTATTTAGCTTGGTCTTACACTACTATTTAGAGGGTTCTCAAGTGAAGAAAGTACTAATTAATCCCACCTTTTACCATCTTATTTTTATATTTTATTTTTTCATTCCCACATATTTTCCTATACATATCCACTTATTTTGCAATTTTCCCATCATTTTAGCCTAAACCAGGGCACCCAAGCCTATAACTCTTTGGGATGCCCTAAGGCACCTAGGTCCCACCTGGAAACCTTGATCCATGTTCCACTTTCCTACTTCTTTTTGGGGTATTTCTAGCTATTTTTCATCCTTATCTTTTTCCTAGTCAGCCATGTCGGGTTAATTACAAAATTAGAGCAAGAGAACCCTATAAATACAAAGTTATGAGACCATAATGAGGGTCCTAGTGTCACATACTACTATCACTCCATCTAGAGTTGCATCCATTGCATCACTTACTTCCACATAGTGTCATGCATCAAGGCTAGAAGATCAGCATCAACACATACAACATAGGGGAGGATTCTATTCTAACACACACACACACACACACACACACACACACACACACACACACTATAACTACATCTCGAGGCTGAAATGTAGTCCAACGCTTAGTGATAAGACCACTAGTTTTTCCACCGAGGTCAGTCTGAACCATTCATTTTCATATTTTATTTTTCTTATGGTTTTGATACTTCCTTGTTTATTCCAGGTCGTCACTTCATTATTGAACACATTCGCACAACTCAAAAAATATAATGTGAGAGGTAGAGAACACTTCAAAATACCTTACACCATGTAAAATTCATATTCATATCTTTTACAAAAATTAGGGTGCTTAATTTGTAGACCAAGGTGCCCCTGGGCACCACAATACCTTCCCAAGCACCCTAGTCTACTAAGATCCTCCAAATCTAACATTTTTGGGATGTCTGGATGTTCATTTCTACCTCATGATTTTATCATCGGACTGCGATAACCTATGACAGTCTCCAATAATCAGCTAAGTCCTTTCCTTTTACATCTTTGCACATTAGTGTTTGATTTCATTTAGTATAATTATTTACATCATTTCCACATTTCCTTAGTATAATTTGCAACATTTTAGTCCTCTTATTTAGATTAACTAATTTTTATACTTTCCATATTATTAGTTCCATTTTTAGTTAATTAGCAAGATAGATGGGCTAATTGGCTACTCGTAGGAAAATGGTGGTATAACACTTCATTTCATACCTCTTCCAAGATGTCTCCATTTGTGGCACTCTATGGGTACCAACCCCCTAAATCACCTCATCCTTGAAGGTCCAAAACAAATTTCATATTGTAGAAGAACATTCAACACCAATAAGAATACCTAGTTATTCTCAGAGAGAATTTAGCAATGGCCCATAACCAAATGAAGCAAAGCAAAGCATATCGACATCATAGTGGAAGGCATTTTGAATTGGGTGAGTGGGTATTTATACACATCCAACCATATAAAAATTATCCCTCAATAAAAAAGAAGGATAACAAACTCTCTCCTACATATTATGACCCTTACTAGATTATCCCGAGAATTGGCATTGTTTCATACAAGTTAGAGCTACCCCAATGTACTCACATACATCTAGTCTTTCATGTTTTTTTATTGAGTAAGGTCATTGGAAAAAACATATCTACAGATAGAGTTACCTAAACTTTGGATAATAAAGGTAGGACCATTTTAGTACTGAGAAAACCTTGGACCCACACTAAAATACTATAAACATGAGAGATTAAGGAGTATCGATAAAGTTAAAGCATCTTGTTAATGAGGATGCAACCTAGGAGGATGAATCTTTTTGTAATAACATCCTAAGTTGATCAACATTGAGGGAAAAATTATTTTATAAGGTGCTTTGACATGAAAAGATCTTATCCTATCACATGCATAAATATATGTGTGGACCGACCTAAGGCATACTTATCATTAATATTTTCATTCATTGGTTAGTGATTAATGTAGGCTAGCTTAGCTTTAATAAATAGGTGTGTGATTTAATATAAATTGAATTAAATATGATTTCGAGTAACTTACTTTGTATAAATGATATAAAGGTAATCAAGTATAGTAACATGTAAACACTAAGTATTAAATAATGTAAAACCCCGAGAAATGAAGGTAAAAAGATGACTTAGTTGGTCTTGTGCAACCCGGAGTGATAGAGATTGTCTCGAGTGTTGGATCTAGTTGTGAACAATGTTAAAATGGATTGGTGAGGGTTTAGAACCCTATGAATGTACAATCGTGAAGTTCCTAGAGGAGGACAGGCACCCTGGGCACCAATGACTGATCTAGGTGCCTATGTCTACTCAAATACTTAGAACCTAGTTTTTACGGGTTATAAGAGCATAGTTTTTCTCACTCTTTGTCAATCGGCTTGGTTGTTAGATATTTGATCACTCAAAACACATCAAATGTAATAAAAAAGATGTAGAATGTGGAGTCAAACATACCCTGACAGTCACTCGAAGAGTGAACTTACAACTACGTGTTGTACTACATCTCAAACTGTCTGTAGTTCTTTGCATATGTATATGTGTACCATGCCTAGGTTTCCCTTGTGCAAGTTACACAATGATAATAGGCTAGATATAAATTTTCATGAGTGTGAAAAATGTGTGTGATGGAATAAAATAAACTCCCCTCCTATGCATTGTATACTGATGACTGATGCATCCTTGTCCCTATGTCAATGTGATATATGTATGCTTTTTATTGCTCTTGTGCCTTTATGCAAGCTTAGGTGGTGATAGATAATGCATATAGTGTTTGGACCCTTATTTGAGAGAAGTAACTAAGTATATATATGATTTCCTTTTTTGAATTTTTTAATTGACAATAAAAAGGCCAACCCAAAGTGTTAAAATTTTCCAAAGAAGACAAAAGGACCCAAAAGAGTAAGAAGAATAAAGAGGGGACAAAGGCACTTGGGAGGGAC
Source organism: Taxus wallichiana var. yunnanensis (assembly GCA_018340775.1). Classification (NCBI taxonomy): domain Eukaryota; kingdom Viridiplantae; phylum Streptophyta; class Pinopsida; order Cupressales; family Taxaceae; genus Taxus; species Taxus wallichiana. The sequence goes on from CM031238.1 coordinate 100,542,961, forward strand.
AAGAGCACTTAGGTGCTTCTATCCTAACTAGGTGCTAGTGTCTAAGGCCATCATAAGATAAATTAGTCAAGTGTTGGTAGAGCTGTAAGATGTGTAAATCCAATAAAGTGTAAGAGGTAAAGTAACCATAAGGCCAATAAAAGTTTTTAGCCACTAGTTTTCTCGTTTATGAATCATGTATACATTAGTATGCTTTAGGACCTAGAAATGTACCTAAGTGCATAGATTTTGTGTTTACATTTTCCCCCACTTTAATTTATTGAATGGATACTCAATAGCATAAATTAGATACAATATGTGTAACTTTTAGTTCGAAGAGGAGTGTAGCTGATAAGCATGTCGAGTGGATAAGTAGTTATGTGAAGTATGAAGTTATCGCAATGTGAAGCATAGAAACTAGAAAAATGACGTAGACCCTAGGAGTGAATCATATGTGTAGTAGCATGTTAGAGATTTTTCTTCTTGTTTCTTGTATAGATGGACTGTAAAAGAAGAAAAATAGAGTAGTCAAAGTCTTGTTTATGAAAAATCAAAGTAACATGTGTATGGAGACACAAAATCACGCACTTGGGTCCATTTATAGGTCCTAAAAGCATACTAGCATTTATATGATTCCTAAGAAATAAAAATAGTGGTTGAAAACTATATTTGGCCTCTTTTCTTTGTCTCTTTCTTCCTATTTGGTATTAAGCACCCTCTGACCTAGTAGGAAATTTACTTGTTTATCTTTCATGGCTTCCGGACACCATCACCCATCCGAATAGTAGAGCCCGAAAAATCATGTACCTCTTGGAAACCTCTAACCCTTTCTTATCTTACTCTCTCCTTTTGGGTCTATTTTATCTTTTGGGCATCTTTTTCACTTGTGGGTCATCCTTCCAGTTATCAATTATGAAATTCAAACAAGGGAATCATATAAATACATAGTTATTTTTTCATAATTATGGACCAAGCACTAAGCATTACTATCATCACCTAATCTTAAATTCAAAAGCAACCTAAAGCACTCTAAGACATCCATCTAGTATCCATTCAAGAGATAAGGGTTGCATACTTATACATACACAACATAGGAAGGGTAAGTTATTTATATACCATCAACACATTCTACTACATTACTACATTCTATTTATATCCCGCTTGCTCAAGTGTAACTTGCACAAGGGAATCTTAGGTCTCAATTTATACACGTGCTCACAAGAACTACATGGAGTCTAATATGTAGTGAAACTCTCGGTCGTAAGTTCACTCTTCGGGTGACTGTTGGGGTAAATTCACTCCCCATTCTAAATTTTCCTTTTTAGGTTTGATGTGGTTTATGGACTTTTGCATGTGAACTTTTATTTTTAGATTACGAGTATCATCGGCGATCATAGTGAAAACATCAAGTGATCAAAATGAATAATTGTGACACCCTTGCAACACAATAGAAACCAGGATCTGGAGATTTTTGTAGTCACGAGTGCCTAAATACGATCATAAACACCCATGTGCCCTTGACCTCTGCGGGTGCCTGTCGACCTTGTTCATGAACTCTAGAATTTACAAAGATCAATTATGATTCTTCTTGCATCTTGTTCAACACTTCTACCTACTCAAATCAATTTCGTATTGCATGTATATCAGCTAAGTCTTCTTATCTCACATTCTTTCTTAGGTTTTAATACTTTACATCTTGAATTACTTGTGTCATTAGTGTATTTTATTATTTATACATCAGTTACTCTACAATTAGATTTTATTCAAATTAAATTAAATAACTTGGTGGACCCTACTCGTGATCATACACTTGGATATTTATTATTCTTCTTCCATGACTCCTACACTCCTCAAATCTCCTTATTTTACTTGCTTCAAATGTACCCAAGTTACAAAATTGTTCTCCAAAATCCCTAAACACTATGTACCTCCCTCATAATACACCACCTACTCAAGTTAGTGCCATTTTCTATCTTCTATCTAATGACTCTATTGGTCCTAATCCTCTATCCAATCAACCCATCTTATAGTCAATTCAAACATTACGTGGGTTATTTCAAGAAAATATTCAAACTATGGAAATAATGATTACATATCTTAAATTTGAAATCCAACATCTCAAGGACGCTTCGTAAGCCCATGTTATTTCTCCTTGTACATCTCATTCTACTTCTATGTCTACTACATATGCTCATATAAATGAACCCAGTCTTGCTTTGTTGCAGGCGCCTCTCAAGTTCAATTCAAATGTTAAGAAAAATGATATTATTCCTGATATCCTCAATCACTAATTGATCAAATTTTCATCTACTCAATTATACCCTCCTTATCATATCAAAAATACCAAGGTCTCCCCTTTTGCAATTAAAACAAATAATTTAACACCTAGAAAATCTGGGTTTTATTTCATTTGCTTCACAACATTCTATTACATCTCCAATTTTTAAATCCCAATGGGCTCCTAAATCCAATCCCTCTATGTCTAATGAGCATCATTCCATATTCACTAATGTTCCTTCTTCGGTAAGTCAAGAGCCGCCTATCTAACCCATTCCAACTAAGCAACCTCCTCTAAAACTGATTTCATCCCCTCCTCTCAATTATTCTACGACGTTACTAATTCAAATTCGAAACATTTTTTCTAAGACAGGACCAACAAACTCTAGATAACCTCTTTAGGCCTTCTCTTGTCAACTCAAAGTCCAACCCTAGTCCTACTCTTAATCCTAACTACCATTGTGACAACCATATGTTTTCTTCTAACACATTTTAAACTATGTTTCCATTGCAATTTCTCTCTTTCATCATCACATATCTCTTTATCAACGACAATCTTGGGAGGAATCACTCTTTCTCCCCCCTTCCATTCGTGACAATTGTCTTTAGTATCTACTATCATACTTAACGCTTATGTGCTTCATGTCTCATCTTTCTAAGAACTTTCATGTTCTTTGATACATACATTATATCGGCATTACCATATGATGCACTCTAGTTCCATGGTTCATACTCAACTGTTAAGGGTCTAAATTTGAAATGAACCTCGATGTATTCACTTTTCACACTCTATGCTTCATGATTTATCTTTCTAGCACAAACTAAAACTATTTCCAAATGACGAACTCTTTTTCTATGGTTAATTATTGATTTTTGAGGGTTCATTTATAAATTAATCTCATCTCATACACATCCGTTGAGGGGCACGCTACTCTTATCATAGTCACACATTGCATATCATTCCATCACACTCATACATTACATTTTCATATCTTAGTTGCACTTACTCTTGCTTGCTTATACTACTTACATAATGCACTTTGCTTACTATGGTATTCAAATAATCAATATGTCATTATCTTTATATATACACACATGCACGTTCACTTGGTCTTTTGGAGTGAATGCAAATTTCTTATAGATTTTACACACCGTAATGATGCTCGATAGTGTATCCTTTTCCAGTCCCACCGAGGGTCCTAGGGGAATTTATCTTTAATACTCCCACACATTACATGTGTTATTGTTTCATCATTTACTACTACTTTCTAGCACATTACTTTCCATTGATACATACATGTCTTGACATACTTTTATCTTTCTAACATGCTAACGGGTGCTTCATGTGTAGCATTTTCCTTGCAGAACTATATACACCCATGGCTATTTCTCATTGCTTGTTTTCCATTGATTTCTTTTGTATGCTTTTTTTTTGGAATATTACCTTTATCTTGTAGGCTCATTTTATGTTTTGGGATGCTTCGGCCCTAATTGTCTTAGGACATTGTGAGCAATGTCTCATGTTTGAAACCCATTTTTTTACGGTTCACTTTGTTTGCATAGTTTCTTGATTACATTTTATTTTATTGCATGTTGTATGCATGTATTTGTTAAGCAATGCAAAAATAATTAGAACTAACACCTAGTAGTCCTAAAACAAAGCTAAATCGAAATCAATGCACCATCATGCTTAGAGCTTAAACAAAACTAATCTACCAACATACTTGCATTATAATATGAATAAATATAATCCATTAATCTCTATCTCTATTGAATTATAATCAATGAAATGAACCTATTTAGATCCTTAACAATCAAAGGTTTGATTATATGTTTGAATCCCAAGGTTTTCAAGAATGGAGTCTTGTCAATCCATTTTTACAAGACCATTTGACATATCCCCATATGACTTCAAAACTTGGATGGATGAATACAAGAAATGAAAGTAGCTAGCTCCTCCAATGAAGAATCCTCTAAGATGATAAATGGCTATAGTGTATGCTCTATGCTCATTTAGGTGTGTAAAGGTGTAGGTGTAAAGGTAGGAGGAGGGATCTTTATATAGCCCAATGGATAGAAGAATCTCTACATCCTCCTTCATGTGGGATAAATGGAGAGGTTGGGTTAGTTGTGGATAAGGAAGGTTTAGAAAGGGTTGAGTCAACCTTAGGAGAGTTTAGTTTGTCCTTTAGTGACCCATGGGATTTGAGGGGATTTATTAATTAATCAAAGTGATTAATTAATAGATGTGCAAGCTTATAGAATATTTTTAGAGGAATAATTAGCATGATTTAGACTATGAGAGGGATTTAATCAAATAAATGATGATTTATTGATTTAATGGAAGAGGAAGCTAATTAATTAATAATAATTAATTAGTCTAGGTAGAAAGGGGATTAATTAATTAGAAATAATTAATTAATGTAGATAGAAAGGGGAGCTTAATTAATTAGAAATAATTAATTAATCTAGATAGAAAGGGGAGTTGATTAACGAATGTCATTAATTGGTGTCATTGTTGGATAGAAGGGTTAATTAACTAGCATAATGTAGCTAATTAACGGTGATAGAAGAGAAAGTGTGCTATATTGATGATATGTCGTCAATTTGTGGGAAAGGGTATAATTAGTGCAATTTAAGTATTTAAATTGCTCAAGCTAAATTATAGGTGTCTACATTTGCCCCTCTTTGGGGTGGCGTAAGTGACACCACTTCAAAGATAGTAGACAGATAAATTTTGAAGGCGTAGAAGAAAAATTAGTAGATGTGAGAGGTGCCCCCTCGAGTGTCGATGGGGTGATGAGAAAAGGTGATCGACGATCAAAAAATTTGAGAGAAAGGGACCAGAAAAATGGGCAAGAGCAGGATGCCCCAGGTGAATAAGAAGAATAGTGTGGATAGGAGAATAATGTAGAGGGAAAATGGAGACGGAAAGAGCAAGCTTTCATCTAGTGTATTGAAACAACTTTATTTTCATCATATAGCGAAAGATCTATGTCATCGGTTCTTATTAAAAATATAAGCATACGAAAAATGTAGGATGACATGAAAATCCATACTACGAACAATTATCCCTTCTTTGAAACACCCACTCAATACAACATACAAAAAGCAATGCAATATGAGAAGGAAACAAGCTCATTTAATAGGGAAAACAAGTACGAACACACATATTCCAACCAACAACGGTCAAGATGGTTGTAAAAATGTTTTTTTATCAAGCTGAAGATCCCTAAATGTTTGTGATTAATGACAAGGGTTAAAAATGATGCCCCGAGCAAGGATACATGCAAGGGAAGATGATGAAGGACATTGGGTCCAATGAGAAAGTGTAGTGTGCTACGAAATAGTACCGAAAACTATATGTGCCCCAGAGTACTAACGAAGCAAGTAGGCTAGCTTTATAGATGATTGTAAATTTGATGATCCGTGAGTCATTTGATTTGCGAAGATGTGAAATTTCTAGCAAGATATGGAAAGAATACCATGCGCAAGACACAAGTTTCAGCCGCTATGAGCTGGTTTACCTAGTTTTGTGAGTTTTACAATTTTTAGGATTTTTGAAGAATTTTGAATTTTTTTGGATTTTGGAAGGGTATATATTTTTGTTTTTTAAATTTTTGGATGGGTTGGATGCGTAGAAGAAAGTAGAAGAATCAGCAAGAATCTCCTAGATGCAAAATAAATGCCCCAAGGAGAAGAAAGAAGTAGCAAGCGGCAAATAATGCCCCAACATAACAGAAAAATTAATAAAATAATTATTCGATGGAGTGTGTAGAAGAAAGGATATCGCCTAGGAGAAATAAAATTGTCCTAGTGAGAAGAAAGGGGTACTAGATGGCAAAGAATGCCCCAACACGATAGAAATGAAAGAAAAATAATTATTTAAATAAAATAATTATTCACGGTGAGTAGAAGAAGAGTTAGAGCAACAACGATGGTCAAAATAGGCTTCTAGGCATCACGACCGGTGAAATGGTTTAATATACCCCACTTGGGGGTAAATCATCGCGACCAATTCATTTGTTACCGATGCTACCAAAATTTTATCGCGAGACCCCCAATAGTGATGAGGATGATGGTGAGAGGATGAGCCCGCGAAGATGCACTAACGAGTTTGAGAGTCGCCCACAACATGATGATGGCTTCTTCATGAGTAGTTTGACCTACTTCATCAATTTTGCAATTAATGTCACATTTAATGCTTTAATAGCTAGGCTAAAGGTAGGGTCTAGTACAGGCACACATGTGCGGGGAGCGGCATCCCTTTGGTGGCGTAAGGTATCCCTAAAGTGCATGCACACACATGTAAGCACTAAACACATGTGCGCGTCTGCGCACATACACATGGAACATGCGCGCACGTGTAGGTATCAAAACCCTAGCACATACACGTAGGAGATGAGAAGCATGGTACAAGCACCCTTAGGTGGATGTGTGCACATGCGTGTGCCAAAAGGGGGGTGAACACATGTGTGTGTTCATGTACACATGCCCAAAAGGGTACACAAGCACCTAGAAGAGATGAATAAGAGGGAAAAATGTCAAAAAATGACACTTAGAAGAAAGAGAAAAATTAGTGGAGGATAGAAGAATAGTAGAAGAAATTGTTAGTGTCTAACACATGCCATGTTTTGCAAAGATGGTTGTCAGCATTGTAGATGTGAGAGTGACACACTCACATAGCCGAGACAAAGGGGAGCATGCGCCAACGTGACCGTCGTGCGATGGCAATTCTACTTTGGAGGCGGTTGGCCTAGGCTATGTAGTGCGGATGCCCTCTATTACTTTATATCATGGCCTACTAACCGCTTTGATTGAGTTGTGGCACAATGAGAGCTAGTGTTTTAGGATCCCTATAGGAGAGATGACTGTCACACTAGAGGATGTGTGGTGGATTTTACGCATTCCTATCATGGGCTCGATGATCGAGTATACGAGTGATTTTGGTTGGATTACCATGGTGATTAGTGACCTATTTGGCTGTGAGGAGATACCCCACGAGGGTATGACAATATCTTTTCATGATTGCATAGCTAATCTGACCCTTCCCGGGGTCACTTTATTTGATGGCTCTTATTAGTGGGTTCTTACTCATTGATAAGATTAGGACATAATTTTCGATGGGGCTGATTACATTAGTACATGGAGTGTTCAGTGGCGAGTGATACTGTTAGGGCCAGTGCATATTGTCACATATATATTGGGATCTACACTTGATTACTTACCTCTTTGTCGAAGACGGCGGGGTTAGCATTTTACTACAAATCTGGTCTTGGGACCATATAGCATTCGGCGCCTGTAGGTGCATTGCACACCCGAGCACCGGAGGAGCTGATATTCATGGCATGGGTCTCTATGGGGACAATGTACGAGGGAACTTAGGTAGCATTTAATACTACCGTCGAGAGTTTGATGAGCTATTGGATAAAGACATCATTTGGAGGCCTTACAGACATATATAGTGGCCTGAAGATGGAGTGGAGCTTAGTGTCTGTGTGGTAGATCACTTTCTTATTGGCAGATCGTAACTATATCACTGAGATATATATGATGGATCAACATCAACGATAACTGGGCCAAGTTTAGGGCAGCCCTCATCCCGATATGTTGTATGTTAGCCAATATACAGAGAGGTAGACCATGGGGCCACGCATACAGGTAGCTCGAGCCACTGGATAGAATTTTAGAGGTGGTACCATAGGTTTGGGACCTTTCTAATAGGTTAGAGACCCAGGCACCACACCAGATTACATGGCCTAGTATGCGACCATTTTTCGTGGCATTTGACTATATCAGATGAGGCATGGGGAGTAGGTGTTTGAGCACCATCCGAGGTCTCAGACAGTAGTGATGAGGCTATAGGCGTGGGTCATGCTAATGATCCTTTTAATGGGTAGTGATATGATGGGTAAGGTCCAGTGATATGATCCTGACACGAGGCGGTAGGTACCTGACGAGGGGACATGCATAGGGCACATAGGCACAAGGTCATGTAGAGTGTACAATTCCTAGATTATGGGATCAAGGACAGGCCCATGGACAGGCACATGGCCGAGGGATAGGGAAAGGCTTTGGTGGTGCCTCTAAGGTTAGCCTTGAGCTCGGGGTGGAATGTCGATACACAACTAGCTTCCTTACAACAATAGGTGCGGAAGTTAAGAGCAAAGAGAGATCATACCCAATCTCATATTCTAGTCATGATAGCGAGTTGAGACCGAGGCCGAGCCCAAGTCGGCCAGGGGGAGATGGTTTCACATTTTCAAAAAAAATTCCAGATGGCCACTCAGATGGCTCAGTGTGAACCTACTACAACATGCACAGAACCAGTTATAGCCAGTGATAGTCAAGAGAGATCATCTTCATGCATAGTAAGAAGTGGGTCATGCCAAGTTGCATGGCTAACAACAGAGGTAACATCATTTTGACGCATAAATGGGATAGCGGTGATGGCTCGCACTCATCGAGACTTGGCTACAACAAAGGGCAGAGCCTCATATTATCGGTCGCTCTATTATGTGGTAGTTACAACTTTCTAATGGGAACCTACCTATAGTCAATAGTCGAGTGGATCGACGAGATTAGAGAGGCCATAGGTATCAGTGGAGCAGCCATGAGGGAAGCCTACAGGACCGCGTGGGACACAGGTTATGGGTCTGCCTCCATTGCGTAAACCAGCTACTCCCTCTGAGGGTTCTAGTCAACCCTGAACTTCATTGTATTCTTTGATTGTATTTGTATCATGATATACAGACCTCTTATGAAGGTGTTATACTTGACAGATGTATATGATGTACCAAGTTTTTGATGCACACCTCTAATGAAGGCTTTATTCTTTTTACTATTGTATAGCATTTTTGATGTACGCCTCTGATGAAGGCATTTTTATGAGTTGTGCCTTTGATGGCCCATTTTGTATCGATGATGTATATCTTTTGTGAGACAGACATTTTATACTTGTATATATGGACATTTTGATGTGGCACCATTGTTTATGAGATGATGGACTTTTATTGTTTTTTATGATTGATTGCATGGATTATGGATGTGTCATGATGTTATATGATTTGATTTCACATTGTGTATGTATCATGATGATAGTTGAGATGTTTGTACCACATGTGTTTAATTTTGATATGATAGATCCATAGATGATATCAATTATTTTGTACATGTGATGCTCTAGATTAGTGGACGAGATGACATGATGATATTTATGTGGGGGGATAGATTGTGATATTTGTGATCCCTCTTGCCCCATTTGATGATACGATATGTGATGATTATCGTTAGTATTCATGTGTGATGTATACTTAGGTTTTTATTTATATGATGTATAGATGATGTTAGATGTGATGACATTGATGGAAATATGATGATGTGATAACAAAAGTACTTACATGCCACGAGAAAACACAATCAAATGTTAATTAAATACACAAGTACCAATGAACATGAATTAACACAAATAAGTACAATTATTTATGAGCATGTAAAACAAACCGCATATGTACAAGTAAGAATGAATCTAATCTAAGAAAGAAAATATGCATCTTAGCAAAGTATGTCTAAGTAATAAACTATACAAACAAAAATATACATAAACAAAGAAAGAAACAAGACAAAGTAAGGAAACTAATGTAAAGTTTTTACAAGACTATTTTTTGAAACACTTTTCAACATTTTTTGTGGTGTTGTGAAACAAATTTTCTATTGTTTTTGTGATTTTCTAAGTTTTCTATTGTTTTTGTGATTTTCTAAACAATTTTCTATTTTTTGTGATTTTCTAAGGTTTTCTATTGTTTTTGTGATTTTCTAAACAATTTTCTATTGTTTTTATGATTTTCTAAACAATTTTCTATTATTTTTGTGATTTTCTAAACAATTTTTTATTGCTATGCACAAGTAACCGAGAAACATGGATTCCCCCAGCGTTAGATAGAGAATATACAAGGGCAGGCGCCATGTGCTATAAATAGGAAGGTGAAGTCATAGAAGTCCCCCAACGTTAGATGGGGAATATGCAAAGACCATCCCTTCATAAAAAAAAGGAGAAAAATTGGATCAAGGCTTGACATGATATGTTCACAGGGAATCTCAGATGCGGGGCGAAACTAGCCCTAAGCTAAGTAAAAGTACCCTCCAGATGTAAGATGCTTGTGAAAAATGAATCCTCCCAAGGCGTTGGAAACCGGTTTTCACCAAGGGACCTACTCAACATGCCACAATTGTGTGGCTTTAACATATGGATGACCTGTTTTTCTTTTTTTTCTCTTATTTTAATTTTTTTGTATTTTGATCATTTTTCCATTTTTTGTTTTCTTTTTCTGATTTTCACACCATTTTTAAGCATAGAACCGCTTAAGGTGCATGGAATTCATAGGTTCATGGAGCTCATCACCATGGGGATGGGAAATTTTGTACGCTCTTGTACCATATTTTGCCACAATGACGTAAGGTCCTAACCAATGCGGTTCAAACTTGCCTTTCTTCTCTCTTTCCGCCCTTGTGTTGAACTGATTTTCTTTCATGACCAAATATCCGACCTCAAACTGATGAGGTATGATCCTTTTATTGTAATTTATGGAGACTCTGTTATGATACACTTTGAGATGGTTAAGGGTGCGGATGCACTTTTCATCCAGAGTTCTAATTCTGCCAGCCTGGCTACTTTGTAATCCTCATCCTTGTCCAGATAATCCCTAAGAGATATTCTCAAGGAAGGAAGCTCAATTTCCAATGGGATAATGGATTCAGTTCCAAATACTATGGAATAGGGTGTTGCACTACAGTAGGAGTGCGAATGGAGGTCCTATAATCCCAAAGGGTGGGGTGAATTTGCAAATTCCAATTGCAACCTGTCTTACTCACCATATTTTCCATGATTCGAACCAATGTTTTGTTAGTGGCTTCAGCCTACCCATTACCTTGTGGATAATATGGCATAGACCACTTCAATTTTATTTGAAAGTGATGACAAAGGTCCTTCACTATCTTTTTCTTGAATGATTTTCCATTTTTAGTAACTATGGCCATAGGAATGCCATACCGGCAGATAAGGTGATTCATGATAAACTTTGAAATTTGAGCTCCTGTAACATAAGTCAAAGGAACAACCTCCACCCACTTAGTGAAATATTTTGTAGTTGTGATGATGTGAGTATGACCATCATATGAGGTAGGGGTGAGCTTTCATATTAAATCCATTCCCCATTTGGAGAATGGCCATGGGGTTGTGATTAGTTGCAATGGTTGTAATGATGCATGGATGAAATTTCCATAATTTTTACATAATACACATTTCCTTACATAATTGCAGCATTTTGTTTCCACAGTAGGCCAATAGTAGCCTAATCTCAACAATTTATTAGCTAGAACCTATTACTATCCAAATTGATTCTTCCTTGGAAGATGAGCAACATCACATATTTAATAAGATACTCAGAGACAGATGAATCATAAGTCATTTTGTAGCCGGGGAAGGGATTCAACTGACTCTTTGTCACTTGGGCGTGGAGAAATGGATAACACCATATAAAAGGATTTGATCTATCCTCACTACTTTAGGCCGTGCCTTTCGACCAGGGTGAGAGGACCCATTTTGTAACCTCTATCGGTGAAGGACATGAAGAGATCCCTCTTTGCACAATTTTCAGGGGAACCTTGAGAAAATATGATCAATACACCACAATTTAACTCTCACAAGTTGTCACTTCTAAATAATGGTGATATTTTCTAAGTAGGGTTTGGGTTACTAAAGACACTTAAAACCTACTTGCTTATGTATATTTTGGCAGTAGAATTTGTTCATTTGTGGATACACAACACAAACAAGGGTACTTTAGGTAGGATTCATGGTTATTTGAAAATTTTGGTGGGGATTTAAGCAAGATGAAGTTGATTTCACCAAATCTTTGAGAACCTTTACAATAATTGGAAGACTAATAGACATAATGCTTCTAGAATAGCCAAAATATTCCTTCAACTAGAAGGTGTGCATCAATGGAGCCCCAGATCTGCACGGTTTCACACAATATTTGAGAATTCAACATGAAGGCTCAAGCTAAAGACTCAATTAAACATTAAATACCCCTAGTTCCTCATGCCTAAGATACACTCGAAGGCTTACAAACAATATTTATCAACAAAATGATAGTAAAGTGATTTTAAATTGTTTATCTCATTATAGGATGAAGGATATTCTCATAATGAAATTGCAAATGCCACTAAACTATCACAGGATGAGATCCTATGTGATTCGGAGGGATTTTAACACAAGATTACAACAGGAACATCAAAACCATTTGAAAACATTATGAAATAAAAGAAGACAAAATTTTTCCCAAGATCAACACAGATTAATTCGAGATCTATTAGATTTATCAACAGGGGAAATTTTCTTGAATAGTCTCAGAGCTTGTCAATGGTTGTACACTCACAACCATCTTGACGTGATCAAATCTAAAACACAAGAGATTAACATGTTTCTTAGATGGTCTCTCAGGAAGATGGGATTTCTCAAATTTTCTCATAAGAATTAAACCCCCAACCATTTGTAAGAGTATCCTCATTGCATTTATACAATTCACTCACTCACTCATCCTAAATTTCCCCCAAAAATAAGAATATTCAGGAATCATTTGCTTGTTACCAATTTGTCTCAGAAAGTGATGTTTAACAAATTTACACCCGAAGCTTCCAGGTGGACAAATCATGAACTGGTCACGTTTCTCAAACCCTCGACTAATGACTGGGATGCCATGCCCCAAATTTTTGACAGTTCTTCTAATCATTCTTTTATTCTATCATGTGAGAAATCCCCTTTTTAATCATTTTCAGTGGCTCTGTATAGCTGGGTCTAACAAGCAATCCTTTTCACCCTCAAGAATACACCTTGAAAAATTAGTGCCCTCGCATGGATGTCTACATTCGTGCCTCTCATAAATGAGTGTCCACACACAGATTATTCCACATACCTGCGCTGGCTGTCCGAGTTGGCCAAGTGTAAAGAGGAGTCAGCGGAAACCTCCACATGTTTCCTTGGCGCAACTGCAAAGGTGAAGTATAGAGGTAGGTTCCCAAATGAGTGTGGGCCTTCCACGTGTTCTGGGCCCAAGAAAATTGCCTTTTGGCCTTTGAAAAGTCTCAGTATAAAAAGGAGCCAATGGAAGCCTCCACATGTCTCTTTGGTGCACTTTTGATATGGTGCCCAAAAGTGGAGACCCTAAACAAGGCGGGCTCACCACATGTCTCATCTCGAAAAATTTGTTGAAAGAGTTTAAGGACCAGCGGAAGGCGCCACGTGCCTAGGGTCCGAGAAAGTTTCATCGGCCGTTGAAAATTATAAGTATGGGAAGACCCAATGGAAACCTCCACGTGTCCCTTTGGTGCTTCTTCAAAAGTAAAGTACAGGGGCAAGTCCTAAACACAATCGGACCCTCCATGTGTCCAAGACCTTAGAAAGTTGCTTGAAAATTTTAAGTATAGAGAGGAGCCAATGGAATCCTCCACGTTTCTCCTTGGCACAACTACTAAGGTACAATCCAAAGGCGATCCTCAAATGAGCGTTGTCCCTCCACGTGGACAAGATTTTAGTTGAAGTGGGAAAAAACTTCAAAATGCCTCGGTGACTCGTCTCTCCACTTCTAAATTTTGATGTGGGCCCCAGCAAAGTTGTGGATTATTTCATAACTTTGCACCCTCATACAAAAAGGCAAAAAAATTCAAAATGTTTCGCCAACCCACCTTTTCTTGAAAAACTACCACATGTCCATCTTTGGGGTCAAAGTAAGACTTTTTCCCTGCCGCTCCATACTTGTTGAATAACCAATCAGATCTTATCAAGGCCACGGGGACAATTTGGTAATTTTTACAAATGTGATAGAAGTGACAAATTTCACCAAAAATACCCACCGAGCCACATCCAATCAGAAAGGACCACGTTTCCATGGATGTTGGGACAAAATTTGATAGGGAAACATGACTGTGGAAAAACAGAAGGAAGGGGAAAACTGAATTCACACTCAAATTACAAATTCTTCCTCATGGACAAAGAAATGGAAAACAATATCTGGATTTAATGTGATCCTCGACCAAATAAAAGGACTGATCATGGAAACCAAATGAAGGAGCTTTCACGCATCAATATAGGGAGACAGAGAAAACTTCAAACCATGCGGACTGAGACGTATTTGAACAAACAGGGTGAGATCAAAATGAGCACCAACATCGGCTCTAACTCGGGGATGGGCACTCCCTGTGAGTGCCATAAGAACAAAAGATCAGACCATGTGCCAAAAATCCATTGGGAAATAGATTCAAAGAACAAGCTTGCAAATCCAAAAGATAATAACCAAATCCCCCAAGACAAGCTGAGAAACCAACAAAAATTGGTCACTAGGGACCAGAAACACCAAATGAAAAACATGAAAGCAAAATGAAAACAAAAGATTGTACACTTTACAATGATGTGCACCCTAATTCAGAGAAAAAAATCAAGGAAAATTTTCAAGTGCCTTTGATTCTGGATATGAACATGCTAAGCAGTTCTGATACGTCTTTAATAACTGGTCATATGATTGTTTCTCTTTTCCATCCAAGTTGATATCTGACCACATTTTGTCAAGTTTATCCTTTGTGCCTATGTCAATTTTTTCAACATCTCTCGAGGCTGCATCAAAACATCAAAGTCCCAAGAAAATCAATTTGCTCAGGATATCTACATTTATCAATTTCATACTCCTTGAAAACAACATAGCTGACTAAGTTATCAACATCAATGTCTGTTTACAATACTTCATAAGAAGCATCATTGGGGTCCTCAATGAGATATAACATTTTCTTTTCACCATATAACTTCACAAGGCTGCCCTCAATCGGTATGGTGCATAAGACATGTCCATTTGCACACTTCCACCCACACTAGCTGCCCACTTTTTGGATAATAACATCCCCATTTAATAGGACAATCCGAATTACTACATTCAAAGTTAATTACTTGCCTAGATACGATGTCAATTACACAACTAAACCCTTAATACATCCAACTACTGGCATCTCTCTTAAATCCATGGCAGTACATTTCCCATAAGTTGTTGTTACTTTGAGATTCAACTCATTCATGACCTCAAGAGGCATTACATTACATGAGGCTCCTGAATCAAACATGCAATTATGTAATAGCCTATCCTTAATAATCAAAGTAGTAAAAATGGATCCACATTCAGCTGAGATTCAACCAGAGAAGTTCCCAAATAAACCTCAGGTGGTTCACCCAATTCCTCCAATGCTTGTGGTTTTTCTAATTTTGCAATGGCAGGAGGAACCTCTACTTTGTTTACATTTTTACCCTGGGTGACCTTTTCTTCCTCAAGCCCCAAATATTCGAATGCTTTGTTCCTATGCTCAGGGATTCTAAGCAATTCAACAATAGGAACAAAAATCTTGATCTGACTCAAGATTTGGGCTATGTCACAAGGAACATATTTGGGTAAGGCAGTATTAGGAGGAGGGTTCACAGCTTCATCTGATAATATGGGAGTCTTCACAGTCTGAGCATGGGGAGGAACACAATTTTTATTTGGGGTGACAAAGCCTTTTTCATATGCATCTTTTTAGGGGTTTCCTTAGGGATACTGGTAAGCACTTTGGAATTTTTGGTTTGGCTTGAGGCCCTACCCCTTTGACAACCTTACTCCTGGTATTGTATTCCTTTTCTTGGGCAACTGTTGCATTCATTAACAACTGTCTATCCTCTTCTGAAGGAATTCCTCCATCATAATTTTTAATCATTAATGCCCTTAAGTACTCAAAATCATTATTAGGAAACTCAAAAGCTTGTACCATATCAATTTCAAAAGCATGAATGGGAGGAAGAGGTAATACCCAGTGAATGCAATCCCAGAAATCAGCAAATAGCAATTCTGGCACTTATTAGTTTAGTTGAGGTTGCTCCCTGTTGTGAACTTGTAAAGAAATCCATCATGCATGCATCATCATCTATCTCATCATCATCAACTTCCTCAACTTATTTGTCTTCATCACATGGGGAATGGGGCAAGAAACATCTATCACACCACTACATATCATGGACCTCTTCCACATGCAACTCCGCGGCTAAAGGATCAAGAACCAATCTATTTTCCCGGGGTTGGGGTTGTCTATTTCCCCGATCCCACGGGCCCTTTACCCATGTCATCGATAAATGATCACCTATGGGATGATTTGCAAATCTTTCTTGACTTTGTGGCTTGTGATCTGACCTTGGGAACCTTTTCCAATCCCCTTCTCTACTCGCGGTTTATAGGATATTTCCTTAACAACTCCGGCCAAATTTTTACAACCTCTTCCAAATCAACAGACTTACTCATTGAGAGGCTTCTCTAGATCAATCATCTTGATACCTTCCCTCTTAGGAGGCTTACCAACTGCCTTGATGTTATTTTCAATCTGTAAATCCATGGTGAAGGACTTCCTCAATGTTCTTAGGTTCTTGTCCCTTAAATAATAGGCAGCATTTTTTTCAAAAGCATCAGAGTATTTTATTAAACAAGACACATCACTTGGCCTTAGGATCACAAGTAGCCTATTCAGGTCTTATTGGTAGTGTTGAAGTCATGAACAGATTCATTAGGATTCTTCTTAATATTTTCAAATTCAAACAAAAGAAACCTAGGATCTGTCTTATCCTCGTATTGAAATCTAAAAGCATTTTTTATTTTTGTCCATGAGTCTATTGAGTTGTCTGGTAAAAGATTTATACCAGTCATGTGCATCCTCCTCAAGAGTATGAATAAACAATTTTATATACACATCCTCAAATTCAATCTCAAATTCTTCCATCATATTGACAAAAAGTTTTAAATGCTGATCGCCAGTGATAACATTATTCCCTTGAAATTTAGGCAGTCTATTTCTAACATCTTGTGGCACTATATTTGGATATCCAGCCATACCTCTAAAATCTATAGGACCAAAAGTGTTCACAACAAATGGAGGTCTAGGTGGGGTTGGGCCATATTGTTTTGAGGAGGTGATCTTACAGGAGAAACATAATGATGAGGGATAAGGGGTCTTTGGAACACATGAGTATAATTTTCAAAATGAATGTCCTCTAAAGACTTTGTTTCATGGAAAACCCTATCAACTTTGGAAAATATAGGGACAGACTAAGAAGCACACTTATTAGACACAAATGAAGGACCCTCTCCAGTTGGAGAATTCAAATCTATATGTGTTGATCGTCAAAAGGAACTTCAAGAAGAGCAACAGTCAGGGGACAAGAAGTCCCTCCTCTTTAATGGGAGAGGTTCCCTTATTCGAAACAAACCTATTTACACATATACAAAGCATGGTTTCACTATGGAACTTGGATACCATGAAAGTGTTTTCTAAAATAGATCATCAATCACAAAAGGACAGAGGAATGAAAATGTAGAAATGAGTAGAAAGGCACCATTCAGAATTATAGATGACAGAATAATTCCTTATGCATGCGAGGGTACAGCGAATTGGAATAAGATCATTTGTATCACATTAATAAGATGAAATTTGAAGAGACACAAAGTTCTATGAATAACATCTATAAGAATACAAAGCTTCTCAGCATAATGCAGACAAATGATCTAACAAGATTTAATGAATAGCTTGTGAATAAAAAGAACCAGATAGACAAAGAATGAAAATCCTTCTGTATTGATTTCTTTATGATTTCTTTACACTTTCAAAGATAAGCCAAGTTCCTCTCCCAAAATGGTGAGGAGAGGCCATTATATAGTTTACAAATTAGTTACTCTTGGTAACTACTTCTTTTAACTAATGTTTAGTTAAAGGGTTGCTAATCACAATACCCCAACTAATTACAATAAATTCATGATGAAGAAGGGAAGAAAAGAGAAGAATCAGGAGAAGAAGACAAGTGTTCAAGATTGGGAGGGACCCACTGATTTGAGGATCCGTTGTCTAAATCTTTTCAATGCTTCTGCTATGTCTCTGCCACGTGGAACTGACGTGTTGGCGGTGGACTGAGTCCAAAATCTGAGACATTTCTCCATCTCTTTTCAAATTTGATGTGCGTATGATAATCCTTGCTTGCTTCTTCAATAGCGGACTGGAGAGAGCAGATTTCCTTCATCTTTTCTTTGGAGATAGAATCCTCTTTGAACAAGTTATTTTTAACAAAAGCTCTGAACTGAGCTTTGATTTCTTGTAAAGAGAAGGGCACACCAAAAGTCTCATCATGAAGATGGCAGTGTATATCTTTGAAGGCAGATACAACCAAAGTCTTGAAGGCCTCACCCTTCTGCCAGCTATTTCTTAACTCTCCCAAAGCTTCCTCCAGAACCTTGATTTTCCATTCTACACTGTATACCCATGATTTTGACAAGTTATCCTTGGCATCATCGAAGACCTTACTTGCCATTAAGATATTTTCATCAGCTTGCCCCATAAGGCGAAGGTCTACTATACAGCTGCTCCAGAGCTTGAGCTCTTTATCTATGTTCCCAATAGTGGAGGAGAGTTTTTGTTGCAGATTATTCACCTTCTCATTGAGTTTGAAGGCTTCACCAATGAAATTCAATCCCACAATGAGCATGTCATCCACCATGGCCTCCATATCCCTTCCGTATATGGAATACCTATGTATATCTTTGATACTTTGTACCTCATCTTGGCTGAGAATCACAGGTGGTGGAAGGGTAGTCAGTGGGGTAGGATCCAAAACTTTATCCTTGGACAACAGGGACTTGATGAAACTTGTAAGAATCTGGGCTGTTCCTCCAACTGCTCTATGGTTTGCTGCCCTTTCTCTACCCTCCCAATGACTCTGGTGACTATTTCCTAAAGATTGTGGATCTCACCTTCAGGGGTGGACTCTCCCATGGGAATTCTCGAGAGCTCCAGATCAGATGCTTGTAAATCATGCTCTGGTTTGTCTACTTTGGGCTTGGCTATCTCCAAGAATCGAGTTGGAGGTAGTCCCCTTTCTTAGTGGGAGTAGGAGGAGCATACGAGATATCTATCTTGGAGGTAAGACTTTCTCTTCCTCTTAGAGGGCACCCATGCAAAAGAGGAGGAGGAGTACCTAAGAGGGCCATAAGGTTTGCATGGCACCCAAGGTTTTCACCGATGTTGCCTCTAATTGAGATATGAGTGGGGCACTTGGGACACTTGGTGCGGAGGAATCAACGGTGCTTGGAAGTTCAGTGCTCGGACTTCTTTGTCCTTATCTATTGGGGCTTTAAGGGCACTCATGGGAGCTGGCACCTCACTCTCTTCACTTTCACTGAGAACAATGATGTTCTCTAGGACCTGAGGGCAATTCAGAATGCTTCACTGTAGGCTCTTCTTCAATAGGTTCCTTCTTAACCTCCTTAGCTTTCTTCTGATATACTTGGATGGATGAAGAAGGAGTGGAGACTGTGGGACCTTGAGTTGATAAGGCAGGAGGGGTTTGCATAGGTGTTTCTGAAATGGGTGTCAATGCATCCCTTCTTGGTGTTGTAGTATCCTTGGAGGAGGATTCCCCTGAGTGCCTTCTAAGTTTGCAAACTCTCCTGTCAAACCATATTTTGGTTCTTACCAGGACGGGAGCTAGGATTTCCGCCAGATCATCCTTCTCCTTTTTGAACCAATCCAAATCCTCCAAGGGAGTGTGTTTGACCACGTTGTCATACTCATATGAGTACAGGTCAGAATTATCATCCTGGAGCCCTTCAGGAACTTGGTACAGGTTAAGTTCTTGAATTAATTGAAGAGAAAATCTATCGTAGTGTCTCCTCCTTGCCTCAAAATCATCAGCACAGTCAGCCCAATAATCTTACGTCTGCCCTATGATGATAAGTGATCTTAATGTTCTGCTCAATAAATTTCTTCAAGTCAAAATAGGTTCTTGGCCTGAAGAAATGGACAGTGATGGGAGCTAGGGCTCTTTCTATGTTTTGAGCATCTAGGGTTGTTTTGCAGGTATAGTTTCCCAAAGTGATGGGGAAGTGCAAGCCAATAATTTTCTTATCCCTGCAGGTTCTGTGATAACTTGTCTAGCTACCTGCATACCTCTATCAAGGCCATTTTATCATTGCAGAACATAGGAAGCTTGAGAGGAGTGCTCTCATAGCCTGCAAGCCTTATATAGGAAAATTTTCTAAATTGGATGAAGTAGGCACCGTAGTGCGATATCAGATTCATAGCTTCATCAGAAAATCTCCTCACTTGCGTCGCTCTCCAGAAGCCTGACAATGTACATGGTGAAAGTGTCATTCACCCTTCAAATTGTAATTGTTGGTTTCCAAGGTGAACTGAGGGCAGTAGGCATATACGGGTCACCCTTATGAGCATCAATGTATGAGAAGCCAAACCATTGCCTTGATGCTGTAGAGTATACATTAAGTATGAAGTCATGTAAAATTTCTTTGTTTGTTGTACATTGGACAGCTGCTCTGCTAGGTTCATACTTGATGATCTCTACCCAATTAATATTCTGAGTTCCTTCACACACCATATTGATGAGTGGGCACATCCAGAAATGAAACTCATTGGTAGAGGGTAAGCCCATGACCCGAGCCAGTAGGATTATAAAATCTGACAATTCCTCATTGAAATCCACATGGAAAAGAACCTTGGATAGATGAGATGCCCCCTTTTTAGGGTTTTTAAGCCAGGACTTCACCACCCGCACCTTATATTTCTCACTGTCCTGATCAAAAAGGGCTTGTGCCTGGTTTTGAGAAATTACTATAGCATTTTCCATCTCTGGAATTCTTAGGGCAGCACCAATGGCAGCAGTGTCAAGTTTGGCGATGAGTTCCCCATGCACATTCGTCAGCTCACTCGAATCAGGGTTGAAATGAGCACCGCAGAGAGTATTGTATATCTCATGCATTACACTTTGAGATAGGAAAACCACCGTGAATGCCAAACCACATCATGAATTTCCTGTGCCATAGGTGAAGGTCACGTCTATCATTCTTGCCAAAAATCTCCAAAGTCAAGGTGGTGAACCTCACTGTCCCGATATCGGGAATGACAGACTCGAGCGGTGAGACTTGCTCCTGGCCTTGGAATTTAATCTTCATGTTGTTAGAAATTTGAAGAGCCAAGGTTGCAATCTGGACTAGGGATGAAATTGCAGGGGAAATGAGTATGCGTGCAGAAATCTCGATCGCAAAGGTATGAGCAAAGGATAGCAAGAAAGCAGTGTGCAAAACGCATAAGGGGTAGTTCATTATACAGCCTTTTGGGAGAGAGAAAGAAAATTAATGTGCTTTAAATACACACCTACCAACTTGGAAAGCAAGATATTTGTGAAGAGCGGGAAAAATTAGCTCGAATGGCCTTTGGTTCATTTGGGACACGCGGGCCTTGCGCGATTCGGCCGATACGGGAGATGCGGGAAAAGTATGCACAAATGCTTCTGGGACATGAGGGACGAAAGTACGTGGAGTACGTGATTCGGCCGAATCGGACGAAAAGGGAACAATGAGTTCGGGAAAACTTGGGACACTTGGGACAAAAGTTTGACGGGCCCGAAAGAAACGACTTCGGGTAAAGCGGCCGATCGGGGAACAGAGAGCCCAAATGAACTTGGGACACTTGGGACAAAAATTCCGACAGGCCCGAAAATCACACAAAATGACCCAAAAACACAGATTTTTCCAATTTCTTGACTTTTCACATTACCAGGACAACAAAAGACATTTAACTTCAAAATTTTCAATTTTCAACTTCTCAAAAGCAGGGAATTTTGAGTGGACAACAGCTGGCTCCTTTTGGGGATGACTTGGCATAAGTTCAAAGAATGAGACAAGGCAAGAATTCAGACAAACTAGGGGAAATAGACCAGTACCTTATCCATTGGGCCATGGAGTCATCAAATCAAATCAATACAAAAGACAACACACCAAAACAAAGAGAAGGAAGGGGAAAAGCAAACACTATACAGAATATACAAAAGGACTTCCTAATCACCTATGACTTAAACAATTTCAGGTACTGCCCACTATAAGGAAGTGGGAGAGAAGAACCATCCATATAATCAAGGTAAAAATAATTCTTACTAGCAAAGTGCCTGATCTTGAAAGGTCCGAGCCAAAGGGAATCAAACTTGCCATGGCTGCCACGAGGTTCATGCCTTTTATCCCACAATAAAACAATGTCTCCAACTTTGAAATCTCTGAACCTGGCCTTTTTATCAAATAAAACCTTTACTTTCTGTTGGTGGGTAGATATCCTATCAGCAACTTTCAATCTGTCCTCATTCAATTTGTAGAGGTACATGATCCTCTTATCCAAAGAATCATTGAAACTGGTGTCTTCAATGGCCTTCATTAGATGCAAGGCTGGTAGCTCCACTGTGACTGGAAATTGAGCTTCCACTCCATATACTACTTGAAAAGGAGACATCCCAATGGCTCTCTTAGGTGTGATCCTATCTACCCAAAGAGCATCATAGAGTTTCTTGTGCCAGTTCCGTTGGGACTCATTAACTAATTTCCTTATTATAGCCACCAGATTTTTATTTGTTGATTCTGCTTGTCCATTCCCTTGAGGATAATAATCTGAGTGAGCCAGGGAGATGCCATATCCATAACAAAAATCCATCATCTTGGTTGAAGAAAAATTTGAAGCATTATCTGTCACGATCTTGTTTGGCACACCATACCTTACCAAGATGTTTTCTTTGATAAAACTGCATACTACTTCTGAAGTAGTACTCTTTACTGGAATGGCTTCTACCCACTTGGTGAAATAATTTGTGGTGGTTAATACATGGGTATGACCAGCACTAGAAGAAGGATTAAGTGTCCCAATGAAATCTAAACCCCATTGTTGAAAAGGATCTTCAATCACAACTGGTTTAAGGGGCAAAGAGGCCAACTTGGGTCTACCCACGAAAGTCTGACATGCTTCACATTTATCAACCCACTTCGATGCATCCCTGAACAAGGTAGGCCAGTAATATCCTCCATGAAGAATCTTATGAGCAGTAATAGTTGATGAGTAGTGCCCTCCACATGCCTAATTATGAAAAGCAGAAAGTAGCTTCTTCTACGTTGTTCCTTGTCCACACATTTTAAAAATATCCCATCCAATCCATGCTTAAACAAGGCATTTTCCCACAAAACATATTGGGCTGACCTTAGTTTAACATGCTCTCTTTTCTTTGGTAGTCAAATGAGAGGAGCACTCCCCATAGGTGAGAAAATGTGTGATATCAGCATACCATTCATCGATTGAGCCAAGAAACAAAATGGTAGGAAGATCAGCCTCATCCTCCAGTAACCCATGTCCAGCTCCCTCAGCAATGAGCTCACACAGGCCTTTTCCATGAACGAGCTTAGTTGGTCTGATGTCAATGTCATATTCTTGGACCTTGGCCACCCAGTTCCCTCTCTTGGATCCGAACTCCTGTTGTGTGAGAATGGACTTGATGGTTGTATCTGGTACAAATACTGTGGAGTGAGAATTAAGAATGTAAAAATGAAACTGCTTGACAACTTTAACCACTGCAAAAGCATGTTTCTCCATTATGGTGTATCTTAGCTCATGATTTTTTAGAATGTAGCTCATGAATGCAATTGGGAGTTCATGATCATTAGAATCTTTTTGAGTCAGAACAACAGCCAGGGTGTTATCTGTGGCATAGCAATAGATAATAAAATCTTTGTTGAAATTTGGACACGCTAAAATAGGAGTCTTAGCAATAGCCTTTTTAATACCTTCAAAATCCCCTTTCCCTTCAAGAGACCAACCAAATGTCTGTTTTCCTTTCATCATTTGAGAGATATTCAAAGTTAGCTCTGCAAAATCAAGGATGAATCTCCTCAGAAAGTTAATCTTACCAAAGAAAGAGTGCACTCCCTTCTTGCTAGTTGGAAGAGGAATTTGTTGAATAGCTTAAACTTGCTCAGGATCAATTTTTATACCATCTTTGGAGACAACGTGCCCCAATAATTTCCCCTCTCGTGACACAAAAAATAGATTTCTTAGGATTTAAAGATCCCATGTTCTCTACAATTCAAAAGAATCAAGCTTTCTAGATGTTGAAAATGATCTGCCCTTGTTTTAGAAAATATAGTCAAGTCATCAAGGTATACGACAATACATTTCCCTTTCAAACTTCCAAAGGCCAAGTCCATAGCCCTTTGAAAAGTGGCACTGGCATTAATGAGCCCAAAAGGCATCCTTTTGTAAGAAAAGGTACCCCAAGGGGTGGTGAAGGCCGTCTTGTGTTGATCTGTGGTATTAACTTCTACCTGATTATATCTTGAGAATCCATCAAGCATAGATAACATTTCCGATCCCGTCACGGCTTGCAAGACTTGATCCATCATGGGCAAAGGATAATTGTCTTTTAGAGAAGCTTGATTCAGATTCCTAAAGTCGACACGAATCTACGGATCTCACCATTTTTCTTTCTAACAGGCACAATATTGGCAATCCATGTTGAATGGTGGATAGGAAAAATGATTTTAGCCTTTAATAACTTCTGTATTTCCTGGAAAATGGTGTCAGCTATCTTAGGATTGTATTGCCTCTATTTCTATTTGAAGGGTTTAATTCCAAGTTTGAGAGGAATAAAATGATGCATCTCCTTTGGTTGAAAGGCTTTTAAGTCTTCATAGGAATAAGCAAGGACATCTTTATACTTCTTTAAAAGATTAATTACCTTCTTCCTCTCATCTGGTGTACAACATTTTCCAATGTTCATGAGTTTAGGGTCAGTAGAACTCCCAATATTAACTTTGTCATGTTTAGTTGATTGTTGAGGTCTAGTAGAAGCTTTAAACTTTACATACCTGTCATGTTTGTCAAACAGTTCTTCTAAACTCACCAATCCTTTTGGAATCTTGTTTCCTTTGAGTTTGATACATCCATCCTGATCCGCCTCTTCTTCTTTGATGGCTTCTTCATTAAAGGGCACACTTTCACGAGGAAAATTATCACTTCCTTCAAAGTACAACTGTTCAAAATTATCCTTGAGTTCTAAGAAAGAAAGAAAGTGTTGATCATCATTGAAAACTTTCCAGTTACTTGTATTATCAGGTACACTGGGTCTATGGATCATCTCAATGGTAAACTTATCTTGAGAGAAGTCAGGATGAGGTATAAGCAATGACCCCGAGACTGCTAGTGAATCAGCCCTGGTATTCTCCTCCCTAGGCACTGCTTTGATGGAGAAGGTGTCAAGAAATTCAATAGAGTCCCAAACCTGATTCCTGTAATGTTTCAACCTTCTATTCTTTACCTGGAAGAGGTTTCTAACTTGCTTGACAATCAACTCTGCATCTCCATGAGCTAGAAGATTCTTCACACCTTGTTCTTTTGCTACCTGGAGTCCAAGAATGAGAGCTTCATACTCTAATGTATTATTGGTATTTTCAAATTTCAACTTGAATGAGAAAGGATGAATCCTGCCTTCAGGGGATATCAATATTACACCAGCTCCAAAACCAGCTGAAGAACAACTTCCATCAAACTCTAATATCCAAACACTGTTAGGATCCTCAAGTGATATTCTGGGGAGTTGGGTTTCTTCTAGAGACATAATCATGTAGTTGCCATGCCCCATATCTTCATAAAGTATTTGTGCTTTTGGATCATCTATTCTTTTGTACAATATACTCAGACTCCTTCTCAGGAAGCACCTTCTTCATTTGCCCATTAATAGGTATGAGGGCATGTGACCAATCCATTTGAATTTCTCCACCCACATCCTTACAGAATTTCCTACTTAGCAGCATCCCATATGAAGGAGGAATGTCCGCTACTAGGATAGTAGCCAAAAATTTCTTCTCAGGCAAAGTAGCAAAAGCTACTTGTGCATCTTTAATTCTTCCAACTAGGGGCACTTCCTTACTCTCCATGGAATAACAAGACCCATAAGTGCATGTGAGAGTTAGGCCCAAGGCATGGGCTACTTTGGTAGGCATTACATTGTCTAATGCCCCTAAGTCTATGACACAGTTGTTGAGTTTATGGCCGGCTATAAGGAGGGTCACATAGAATGGTTTGATCTTGTCATTGGGTGAGGTGACAATGAGCTACCAGATAGGGTTGTGGTACAGAAGATGGAGTGGGTAAAAGGCCTTTAGAGGCGGTTTTAGAATGAGAATTGACAAAGTGAATCATTTTAGCAAAAGCCTTGGGATGGGTTTGATAATATTTAGCCTCTGAGATTTGAACCTTAGTCTTTTTCAAATGATCAATAATATCGAAAGACCCAGAAGTGAATGGGCTATCATCACTTGGGATCCTAGGCTTATCAGTTTTAGGAGAAAAAGAAGTAACTTTAGTAGCAGAATTGATAGGACTCACCTTTGGTGTGGATGAAATGGGGATAGGAGATCCTCTTTTTGCAATTACGAGGGGATAGCTACATTTGTATTCCTTAGATTTTTTGGTGGGCTGCATCACTTTCTCCCTCTGATTTGTCTACTCTCGAGTCATGACAGCGTATGATTCACTATTCATGTCTACTACTACTTCATCATAATCATCTCCTTCATCAACGCCTTCAGTGGTGAAGAAATTAACTTGAGATCCCTCAAGTTCTTTCGTTCCATCATCAACTTCTTCAACAAATTCTTCACAATCTTCATTAACCTCCTCATCCTCTGGTTCTTCAACTTCATAGGTTGCATTGACAGGGACTTTAATAGGAGGTCCTTCAAGCGCTAGCCTTGTTTGAGAAGCAGGAAAATGATTTCTAGGCTGAAAATTCCTCCTTGGAATGTCTGCATAGGGGGCATGCTGAGCCAATTATTTCTTAATGGCGATGAGATCATTTGCAAGTTTTTGTACTAATGGATCAGTATTGGGCCCAGAAGTGGAAGAGGAGGGAGAAGAATACTTGGATTTAGAAGAATCTCTCCTCAACTTTCCTGACATGATTAAATCATCTTCAACACTAACAACAAGAGTTTGATCCTCGGCCAATGTTGCAAGATTAGCCCTTCTCAATGCATAACTAACTTCAGGCAATTGGGCGTTTAGGAAGAAGCACTTTTGGATTTGATCTACAGGTTGAGTGTCGGTGGAATTTTGTTAATTAACCTATTGAATCGAGCCACAAATTCTCTCATGGGCTCTTGTGATTCCTTCTTTATTTGAGAAATTTGGGCTAGTAAAGCATGCATGTCTTCCACCGGTTTGAAATGGTTTTCAAACCTAGTTCTCATTGTGTTCCAGCTAGTGATAGCTCTGGTTGGAAGGTGATAGAACCAATCGATAGCATTATCTTGTAAAGTCTCAACAAAAATCCTTACGGAGACATCTTCATGTTCAACTCCTAGAACTCCACATGCAACTATGAAGGCCGCGATGTGTTCATCAGGATGTACCTTGCCATCACCCTTGAATTTAGGAAAGTTCTTTCGATTACCTCTGGGTAACTCATGTAAAGGTTGAGGAAGGGCAAGAGGCCCAACATGATGGCCCCAAGGAAATGGTACCACCATCCTTGGAAAAATGGCTTGAAGAGGAACTGAAACACCAGCAAGAATCAGAGCTCGAAGATTAGGACTGATTTTCTCTAAAGGAATACCACCCGTAGGGGTTCTATCTTTGACAGGAGGAGTGCTTGTTGAATGAGCTCTTATATTTCTTCTTGCTGAAGGGAAAGGAAAACCCTGCTATTCCAAAAGCTGAAACTGAGAATCTTCAATACCAAGGGCCCTTCTCCCTCGAGTAAAACATGGAGTCGCCAGATCAAAAGATGATCAATAAATGATTATGGAACTAGAATACGATTCCCCAGTAGAGTCGCCAAAAACTGTTGGTCGTCAAAAAGGAACTTCAAGAAGAGCAACAGTCAGGGGACAAGAATTCCCTCCTCTTTAATGGGAGAGGTTCCATTATTCGAAAACAAACCTATTTACACATATACAAAGCATGGTTTCACTATGGAACTTGATACCATGAAAGTGTTTTCTAAAATAGATCATCAATCACAAAAGGACAGAGGAATGAAAATGTGGAATCGAGTAGAAAGGCACCATTCAGAATTATAGATGACAGAATAATTCCTTATGCATGTGAGGGTACAGTGAATTGGAATAAGATCATTTGTATCACATTAATAAGATGAAATTTGAAGAGACACAAAGTTCTATGAATAACATCTACATGAATACAAAGCTTCTCAGCATAATGCAAAAAATGATCTAACAAGATTTAATGAATAACTTGTGAATAAAAAGAACCAAATAGATAGAGAATGAAAATCCTTCTGTATTGATTTCTTTATGATTTCATTACACTTTCAAAGATAAGCCAAGTTCCTCTCCCAAAAATGGCGAGGAGAGGCCATTATATAGTTTACAAATTAGTTACTCTTGGTAACTACTTATTTTAACTAATGTTTAGTTAAAGGGATGCTAATCGTAATACCCCAACTAATTACAATAAATTCGTGATGAAGAAGGGAAGAAAAGAGAAGAATCAGGAGAAGAAGACAAGCGTTCATGATTGGGAGGGACCCACTGATTTGAGGATCCGTTGTCTAAATCTTTTCAATGCTTCTGCTATGTCTCTGCCACGTGGAACTGACGTGTTGGCGGTGGAATGAGTCCAAAATCTGAGACATTTCTCCATCTCTTTGTCAAATTCGACGTGTGTATGATAATCCTTGCTTGCTTCTTCGATAGTGGACTGGAGAGAGCATATTTCCTTCATCTTTTCTTTGGAGATAGAATCCTCTTTGAACAAGTTATTTTTAACAAAAGCTCTGAATTGAGCTTTGATTTCTTGTAAAGAGAAGGGCACACTAGAAGTCTCATCATGAAGATGGCAGTGTATATCTTTGAAGGTAGATACAACCAAAGTCTTGAAGGCCTCACCCTTCTTCCAGCTATTTCTTAACTCTCCCAAAGCTTCCTCCAGAACCTTGATTTTCCATTCTACACTGTGTATACCCATGATTTTGAAAAGTTATCCTTGGCATCATCGAAGACCTTACTTGCCATTAAGATATTTTCATCAGCTTGCCCCATAAGGTGAAGGTCTACTATACAGCTGCTCCAGAGCTTGAGCTCTTTATCTATGTTCCCAATAGTGGAGGAGAGTTTTTGTTGCAGATTATTCACCTTCTCATTGAGTTTGAAGGCTTCACCAATGAAATTCAATCCTGCAATGAGCATGTCATCCACCATGGCCTCCATAGCCCTTCCGTATATGGAATACCTATGTATATATTTGATACTTTGTACCTCATCTTGGTTGAGAATCACAGGTGGTGGAAGGGTATTCAGTGGGGTAGGATCCAAAAATTTATCCTTGGACAGCAGGGACTTGATGAAACTTGTAAGAATCTGGCCTGTTCCTCCAACTGCTCTATGGTTTGCTGCCCTTTCTCTACCCTCCCAATGACTCTGGTGACTGTTTCCTGAAGATTGTGGATCTCACCTTCAGGGGTGGACTCTCCCATGGGAATTCTTGAGAGCTCCAGATCAGATGCTTGTAAATCATGCTCTGGTTTGTCTACTTTGGGCTTGGCTATCTCCAAGAATTGTTGGCCCTGAGCATCAGATACTATCCTGGAGGTAGTCCTGGCTTTCTTAGTGGGAGTAGGAGGAGTAGTACCTAATAAGGCCGCCACAACATCAAAATTGGGCCCTGAGGTCCGAGAGGAAGACTTTCTCTTCCTACTATCAACAAGAGGTTGCACCCATGCAAAAGAGGAGGAGGAAGAAGAAGGTGGGGCAAGAGGGCCAAGAGATAGAGAACTCATGGCACCCAAGGTTTGCACTTTGCTATTGCCTCTAGTTGAGATATGAGTGGGGCACTCGGGATGCTTGGTGCGGAGGAATCAACGGTGCTTGGAAGTTCAGTGCTCTGGACTTCTTTGTCCTTATCTATTGGGGCTTCAGGGGCACTCATGGGAGCTGGCACTTCACTCTCTTCACTTTCACTGAGAACAATGATGTTCTCTGGACCTGAGGGCAATTCAGAATGCTTCGTTGTAGGCTCTTCTTCAATAGGTTCCTTCTTAACCTCCTTGGCTTTCTTCTGATATACTTGGGTGGATGAAGAAGGAGTGGAGACTGTGGGACCTTGAGTTGACGAGGCAGGAGGGGTCTGCACAGGTGTTTCTGAACTGGGTGTCAATGCATCCCTTCTTGGTGTTGTAGTATCCTTGGAGGAGGATTCCCCTGAGTGCCTTCTAAGTTCGCGAACTCTCCTGTCAAACCAGATTTTGGTTCTTACCAAGACGGGAGCTAGGATTTCCGCCAGATCGTCCTTCTCCTTTTTGAACCAATCCAAATCCTCCAAGGGAGTGTGTTTGACCACATTGTCATACTCATATGAGTACAGGTTAGAATTATCATCCTGGAGCCCTTCAGGAACTTGGTACAGGTTAAGTTCTTGAATTAATTGAAGAGAAAATCTATCGTAGTGTCTCCTCCTTGCCTCAAAATCATCAGCACAGTCAGCCCAATAATCTTCTGTGTCTGCCCTATGATGATAAGTGATCTTAATGTTCTGCTCAATAAATTTCTTCAAGTCAAAACAGGTTCTTGGCATTAAGAAATGGATGTGTGATGGGAGCCGTGGGCTCTTTCTATGTTTTGAGCATCTAGGGTTGTTTTGCAAGTATAGTTTCCCAAAGTGATGGGGAAGTGCAAGCCACTAATTTTCTTATCCTGCGAGTTACAGTGCAACTTTTCCAGCTAGCTTGCATACCTCTATCAAGGCCATTTTATCATTGCAGAACATAGGAAGCTTGAGAGGAGTGCTCTCATAGCCTGCAAGCCTTATATAGGAAAATTTTCTAAATTGGATGAAGTAGGCACCATAGTGCGATATCAGATTCATAGCTTCATCAGAAAATCTCCTCATTGTGTCACTCTCTAGAAGCCTGACAATGTACATGGTGAAAGCGTCATTCACCCTTCGAAATTGCGATTGCTGGTTTCCAAGGTGAACTGAGGGTAGTAGGCATATACGGGGTCACCCTTATGAGCATCAATGTATGAGAAGCCAAACCATTGCCTTGATGCTGCCAGAGTATACATCAAGTATGAAGTCATGTAAAATTTCTTTGTTTGTTGTACATTGGACAACTGCTCCGCTAGGTTCATACTGATGATCTCTGCCCAATTAATATTCTGAGTTCCTTCGCACACCATATTGATGAGTGGGCACATCCAGAAATGAAACTCATTGGTAGAGGGTAAGCCCATGACCCAAGCCAGTAGGATTATAAAATATGACAATTCCTCATTGAAATCCACACGGAAAAGAACCTTGGATAGACGAGATGCCCCCTTTTTAGGGTTTTTAAGCCAGGACTTCGCCACCCGTGCCTTATATTTCTCACTATCCTGATCAAAAAGGGCTTGTGCCTGGTTTTGAGAAATTACTATAGCATTGTCCATCTCTGGAATTCTTAGGGCAGCGCCAATGGTGGCATCAAGTTTGGCGATGAGTTCCCCATGCACATTCGTCAGCTCACTCGAATCAGGGTTGAAATGAGCACCACAGGAGAGTACTGTATCTGTGCATTGCACCGAGATAGGGAAACCACCGGTGAATGCCAAACCACTGTCATGAATCACCTGTGCCATAGGTGAAGGGTTCACGTCTGTCATTCTTGCCCAAAAATCTCCAAAGTCGAGGTGGCGAACCTCACTATCCCCGATATCGGGAATGGCAGACTCAAGTAGTGAGACTTGCTCCTGGCCTTGGAATTTAATCTTCATTTTGATAGCAATTTGAAGAGCCAAGGTTGCAATCTAGACTCGGGATGAAATTTCGGGGAAATGAGTATGCGCGCAGAAATCTTGATCGCAAAGGTATGAGCAAAGGATAGCAAGAAAGTAGTGTGCAAAACGCATAAGGGCGTTCATTATATAGCCATTTGGGAGAGAGAAAGATAATTAATGCATTAAATACACACCTACCAACTTGGAAAGCAAGATATTTGTGAAGAGTGGGAAAAATTAGCTCGAATGGCCTTTGGTTCATTTGGGACACGCGGGACGCGAAAGCATGATTCGGCCGATACGGGCGATGCGGGAAAAGTATGCACAAATGCTTCTGGGACATGAGGGATGAAAGTACGTGGAGTACGTGATTCGGCCGAATCGGATGAAAAGGGAACAATGAGTCCGGTGAACTTGGGACACTTGGGACAAAAAGTTCCGACGGGCCCGAAAGAAATGGACTTCGGGTAAAGCGGCCGATCGGGGAACAGAGAGCCCGAATGAACTTGGGACACTTGGGACAAAAATGTCCGACAGGCCTGAAAATCACACAAAATGACCCAAAAACGTAGATTTTTCCAATTTCTTGACTTTTCACATTACCAGGACAACAGAAAAGACATTTAACTTCAAAAATTTCAATTTTCAACTTCTCAAAAGCAGGGGAATTTTGAGTGGACAACAATATGAGATATCTATCTTTGGTGGGAGTAGCCCATAATGGGTGAACCACAAAGTACATGTTGTGTTATGTGTGTGTACTTTTTATTGATTTGGATTATTCTAGTTTATACTTCCATTGCTTTATAGATTTTGGGAATTGTTTAGATCTCGTATGCATGATTTTTTTTGTTATTGAATCATAGCAATATTCTGCAGTCCCAAATTCCCAACAACTGGTATCAAAGCAAGGTTAGCTTGGTTATTTCAAAGCAAGGTTTTGCTTCAGTATATTTTAATTATTTTACTTGTGATTGTATGAGAGCAGGGTTTGTTTTTCCTGATGATAAGATCACTAGAAGAGATTCAATCTCAAGTGGGAGCTAGAAGATTAAGGTTTCTAGAAATTATAGTGACCGACATTGGTTAAGTGGTAACCGATGTCCGTAGGGTGACCGTGGTTGGTTACAGGGTAACCGTGGTCGGTTACAGGGTGACCGTGGTCAGTTACTAGGTAGCCTAGTTTTAAACAAAAAATCACATATTTGAAGAATTAAGAAGATGCATGGAATGTATCTTGGTTTCTAAGGTGTCCCTGGTTCTTGGAGGCACAAGAATGTTGGTTAGATTGCAGATCCGGTTATTGAGGTATGGTTTTATCTTGTATTGCAGTGCTTATATTATTTTGGTTGCACATGCATGTTTGGGATGGGTGATCTAGATCTGAGAATGAGATAAAAGGATCAGTTATGCATCCTTTGGTATAGTTAGATGCATGGGCTTCATTAGAGAAGCTGAATATAGTAGCACATAATGAAGATGGGGTTTCCATCAGAGAAACATGTTCTTCAGTTGAAGATGCGGTTGAGTATCTTGGTCTTTGGTAAGGTGATGTATTTCATCTTGGTGCATTTATTACATGTATTATTGTTGTTATGTTTTTGTGAAAGTTTGGGTGCTTCTTGAAACGATTGTCTCAACACAACTATCATCTTTGGTCGAAGTAGGCTAGTTTGGTGACCTATGCCAATTTGTGGTGTTGTGTTAGTTCCAGGCAAAGACTTGATGTCGATCGGGAACTTGCATCGATCACGAGAGGGTAACCGGTACTAGTCATCAAACCATAGTTGGTCTCGTGATAACAAGTTTTCACATGGTTTCTTACAGATCGAAGAGGGCATGTATAGTTCAATTTCCTATTTTGGAGGATCGTGTTTCTTGCACAATGTGTACAGGAAGAAACATGTGTTGATCACTTCAATGTTTGGATCAAAAAGAGGACAGATTTGGCTTGGTTAGTCCAGTGAGACTTTGGGTCAAGTATCTCTATATGGTTCATGTTTTATTTCTTTCTTTTGGAGCAGCTGATATTATGTTTGGATAGTGTGCATAGATTTACACCATGTTTTTGGTGTTGTTTGACTTTTATTTCTTGGTTGTGTGGAATCTTGAGGACAAGGATATCTAGTCTAAGGATGAGATCCTCAATGAAAAGTCATGGTTAGACACAATTGCAAGTAACAAAAGATGTTGAGTACACAAGATGAAAAGAAGTTGATTCACCTACTTCACAAGAAGTCCAAACTTCTGTGATGTAGAAGTATTCTTTGATAAGAAGGGAATCAATTTATATTTTCTTTCATCTGGTTTTATTTCTCACTGACATATTAGCTTTTGAGCTTGGTGTTAGAGGTAGTGCGGGGAATTTCATGTTCAGTGGGAGCAATCCATGGTTGTTGGAATTTCGGATTGGATACATGATGCACATGCAGAGTGAGAGGAGATTGCTACTATTCGAGTGGTAGAGGCACTAGTTGGTTTTAGAGGGAAGTCATAGATTTGTAGGTATATTGAGTTTATTGCTTTGTGATGTCACTTCTGGTTTATTTTGTGGTGCTTGGATATCCCTATGGGATTACAGTTGATGGTTAGATTCAGCTAGGTGAAGATGATAGAGCAATTTTTCAGAGTTTTAAGGGTTTAAGGAGAAAATCGCTAGTTACAGAGATCGGTGTCGGTTAGGATTAACCGTGGTCGGTCATCTGGTAATCGTGGTCGGTTAGGAAGTGACTGGTGTTGGTTAGGGGAAACTGTGGTCAGTTTGGTTATAGGTTTGATAGCAGTGTTTATTTACCATTTTTAGATGGTGCTCTTGTTTTGCTTTCATCTTGGTTGGTTTGTGCATTATGTTGATGACATGTTTACTGGTATTTGCACTTGGTATTTGTTGCATGGTTTATCATGGTTGTTTTTATTGACATTGATGAGCACATGATTCATATATTGCTTTGGAGTTAGTTGGTGAGAGACTTGGTTCTTCTAGAGAGCTTGATGATATGGATGGATGTATAGGTGAGTTTATACATGTGGATAGATTCATTTTGTGAGTCTATGATGATGCAAGATGTTTGATTTACACATGGATGCCTATGAGCACGGTTTAGATTCCTTGAGCATGAGTAGGGGATGTTTGTATTTACTATGTTACTCCTTGATAGATATGTTATCTACAAATGAATGTCTTGGACATGCTAGTTGTTTATGTAGGGTTGGATTTGTAGATTACAGTGTTTGGATTTCTTTGAGTTATGCAGGTGTTTGTGGATTGATCACCCACTGTTGCATGTAGAACTCATTCAGGCTATTTTTACCCAGGATATTGTTTTGCTTTCGCATATTCCAATTTGACTTGTCTTTGGACAATTGCATTGGTGGTTGCATGGAGACATGGATAGATGGATGGAGAACATGGTTGGTTTTACAGGTATGGATATGGTTGCAGTTGAAGCTCAGTACTTTAGTTTGAGTGGGAGATCTTGCAGGTGTGTTATTCATGATGGCTTGGTTGCATGAGAGGATTGCTGTTAGGATTTATTGGAAGCTCAATGTATGGATAGCTTAGTTATCACAAATCGATAGTAACTTGTGCGGGTCCTTGGTAAGTCATGTTTTTATCTTCTTGGTTTGAGAAGATGGTTTGATCTTCATAGTTTTATTTTTTTAGATAATTGTTGAAGGAAATAATATATGGTCTTCATGGTGTGTAGGGGACAGTGATGTACAAGTACAAAGATTCAAAACTTTATCTCCAAGTGGGAGATTGTTAGGATTGTGGAGTTGAATTGCTTCACAAATAGCTTACTTTTACATATTACTAGTTATGATAGTAACTGGCATCGGTCAGGGTGTAACCTTCATTAGTCAACATATTAACCATCATCGGTCTATTAATTTTCATCGGTCAACATATTAACCGACATCAGTTAGGGTGTAACCTTCATTAGTGGACAGGTGATGTAACCTTCTTAGTTTGAGAAGATGGTTTGATCTTCATGGTTGTATTTTTTGAGATAATTCTTGAAGGAAATAATAGATGGTCTTCATGGTGTGTAGGGACAGTGATGTACAAGTACAAAGATTCAGAAATTTATCTCCAAGTGGGAGATTGTTAGGGTTGTGGAGTTGAATTGCTTCACAAATAGCATACTTTTACATATTCTTGGTTATGACAAGATGG
Organism: Taxus wallichiana var. yunnanensis; assembly: GCA_018340775.1. Taxonomy (NCBI): domain Eukaryota; kingdom Viridiplantae; phylum Streptophyta; class Pinopsida; order Cupressales; family Taxaceae; genus Taxus; species Taxus wallichiana. Next base: position 100,579,096 of record CM031238.1, read on the forward strand.
CGCGTCGGTCGGGTGTAACCTTCATTAGTCGCATATTAACCATCATTGGTCAACATATTAATCATCGGTCATCATATTAACCGCCATCGGTCAGCATATTAACCTCCATCGGTCAGGTGTAACCATCACCAATTACCTATGCGGGAGTGTTTTATTTAACTCTCGGGAATTATATCTATTTTAAGCATTAAAGCAAATCTATTGATTGTAATTGCATGGAAAAGTACCCTAAGTTTATATACGCCTATATAAGCATGAAAGCTAGGGTTTAGAAGTAGAATAAAGAGAATTATTGAATTAGATCCTTGATTCTCCTAGATTAAGAGGATGAAGAAGAAGAAGAGAAAGAAAGAACATGTTACATGAAGACAAAGTCTCCATGGAAAGGAGCTGAACAAAAGGAAATGGCAGGTACATCTGAATGGTGAGAAGAGGGTAACATCTTCTATTGTATTTACTTTGTATAGTTATTGTCTCATTATAATGGCTTGCATGGTATGCAAAGCACATAGATTTTCTTCTTGTAGATCCACATATTGGTGAGATCTTGTATTATAGATCCATGTAGATCTAGTCTTGTATTGTAGATCCATGAGATCACAATGTATTGTTGATCCATGTAGATCTAGATATTGTAGAGGAGGTTGTCTTCATGCTTGCATAGATTATGCAGTGATGGAGAGATAGACTTACTTCTTAGTGCACAGTCATAGCTGCACATATGGTAGACCCATGTGAGAGGTCTTGTTTGCAAATCCACAAAGAACTTGGTAGCAGTTCAAAGATGCAGATAGTTCCTAGTTATGTGATATCTGCTGGTGGTGTTTGGAGGCACGGTTATAGTGGGAGATCCATTTAGAGATCGGAGGAGAGGAGATACTCTTTGAGGGATGCATTATACTTTTGTATTGAAGAATTGGTTTGTACTCTTGTTGTATTATATATGAGATCTCTATCTTTGGTGGATGTAGCCCACATTGGGTGAACCATGGTACATGTTGTGTTATGTGTGTGTACTTTGTCTTGATTTGGATTATTCTAGTTTATACTTCCACCGCTGTAGATTTTGGGGAATTGTTTAGATCCCGTATGCATGATTTTGTTTGTTATTGAATCATAGCAATATTCCGCAAAGATCTTGAATTCCCAACAACTCATTTGTGGATACACAAAGACAAAAAGGGCTACTTTGGGTAGGATTGATGGTTATTTGAAAATTTTGGTGGGGATTAAGCAAGATGAAGTTGATTTCACCAGATCTTTGAGAACCTTTACAAAAATTGGAAGACTAACAGATAGAATGCTTCAGAATAGCCAAAATATTCCTTCAACTAGAAGGTGTGCATCAATGGAGCCCCATATTTGCACAGTTTCACACAATCTTTGAGAATTCAACACGAAGGCTTGAGCTAAAGACTCAATTAAACATTAAATACCCCTGGTTCCTCATGCCTAAGATACACTCGAAGGTTTACAAACAATCTTTATCAACAAAATAACAAGTAAAGTGATTTTAAATTGTTTATCTCATTACGGGATGAAGGGTCTTCTCATAATAAAATTGAAAATACCACTAAATATCATAGGGGACGAGATCTGTGTGATTCGGAGGTATTCTAACACAAGATTGCAATAGGAACATCAAAACTTTATGAAATAAAAGAAGACAAAAATTTTCCCAAGATCAACACGATTAATTCGAGATCTATTAGATTTATCAAGTAGGGAAATTTTCTTGAATAGTCTCGAGCTTGTCAATGGTTGTACACTCACAACCATCTGATGATTAAGATCTCTTCGCAAGGTGTTCGGAATCCAGAAAGCTTGTTGAGTATACATTTGCATCCCAAAAATCCTTGTCTAGCCTCTACATGTTTTGTCCTAGCCTTTTCTCTCTTTTTCCTTGTTGTTTTGTTGTTATTTACAGACCGCCTCCTTGCCAGGGCGGCGGTCCTGTAACCATCACCCAAGCCAGGGCGGCGGTCCTGTAACCGTCACCCAGCCAGGGCGGCGGTCCTGTAACCATCACCCAAGCCAGGGTGGTGGTCCTGTAACCGTCACCCAGCCAGGGCGGCGGTCCTGTAACCGCCACCCAGGCCAGGGTGGCGGTCCTGTACGTGCTTTCCAGAATGTTCCGACGATCGCGTCAAGCGTGAAAATTCAATTTTCACCCGCATTTCTCAACCACTAAAGCTTGTATTTATGTTTTTGCCGACTGAACAGTGATTTATCTTTGTTTAATGGTGGGAGAGTTCAATTTGAACTTGCCTTCTAGTCATTGCAAATGCTATAAATATGTAGCATCTTGTTTACAAGTAAATGGTCTTGGTTCTTTGGTCTGGAGTCTTCATTCTTGAGCTTCAGTCTTCATACTCAGTCCTAGATTTATTTTATGAATCATTTTATCTTTAGCATGGATTAGAATTTTGAGTATTTAGTTATGCCTCACTGTACACCGACAACGATCCTGCTAGGAATCGTATAGGCCAAGCTTTGTTCTCTTGTGCCATCCCTCTCCTACTTGTACTTCGTTGTATTTCTCTGAAGCTGCTATTATTCATTGTTTGAGTACCTGTTGTTTATCATTTTATTTCATCATTGCTGCAACGACCCTGCTAGGAATTGCATAGGCCAAGCCAGTTCACTTGCGCTATCCCTCTCCTACTTGTGCTTCGTGCCATTTTTACTTCAAAGTGACTACCGTCCCAGTGCCTTCTCTTGCTGATGTTGCCATACTCCTACTCTTTCTGGATTCACGTGAACATGCAAGAACAAGAGATCACTCGAGGGGACAAGCTACAACAAAACTGATTTGCCTCTTTTCGAGAAACTCCAGGTTTAAATTGTCAAAGTTATTATCAAATAGAGTAGCGAATCATTTTATTTCAGTTAAGCTTACTTTCAATATTGCCAGGGAAGCTATGGGAATGATAGTTTCTGAGAAACTATGATTTGTTCCTCACTTCTGAGGTAGGATTGAAGGTTTTCAATTAAGTTAATTAGCTATCTTTTATTTAGATTCACACATCTACGCACAGGTGAATAACCACACCGGGTTATCTCGCTTGTTTAGTTTTAGTATAAAAGTAGTTTAATTGTTGCTTGTAATTATAATGTTTCAATCGTATATTTTGTTTAGATTAGTTTCCCTTTCAATAGTAGTATAAATTGTTATTTTCAGTTTAAGTTAATTTGGAGACTTCATAACTAGATTAAACGCTTAAATTCTAGTTAGGAGGATAAATCACTAGGGAATTTATGCTACCCGCTCATAGCCTCTAAATCTCCCCTTTGTCATTTTAGCTACCAGGAGATCACACTACCAGATCTTAGTCACTGATCCTCCCATGGTTAGCCATAAGAAAGTTGCTTGCCGATTCTCATCCTCGCTTGTAGCTTTTCTATCATAGAAAATTGACCATAATCCCGGCTGTGACTTCATCTAAGTCACCCGCATTTCAAACCACCGGCTGTCTCGGCATGACCTCGGGAGGTCGGGTATGGGGAAGGTCACTTGTCGATTATCATCCTCGCATGTCACTTTTCCATCGTACAAAATTGGTGAACCCGACGTGAAACAAACAAAATTAGTGAAGTTGACGTAAACTTCCTACTTTCTAATTCGGAGTCATAGTATTACGTTTTCTTTCAAAGTTTAGTTTACTTTTCATCTTCTCCGCCTCATTAGCCTTTCACAAATCACCTTCGCTCCTTCCCATTATTCTGCGGGTATTCATATACCCCCCGAATATGTCGGGATTCGATGCATATGGCAGACCCCTCTTGGGTCTTGAGGCATACTACGCCCAACAGAATAGGCAATCATCACCCTCACTCTCGGTATGGGGGACAACTACTCAACTAATCAGTTGTCAACACAAACTCCAAGAATCAGATATAATTCATCTTTTCAAACTGAGGAGTTAGATCAAACCCCTCGAACGCAACAAACAGAGCCTTCAGGCTCGAATAATATGACGTTTACTGGAGAATCTGGTTCATCTCCTCAGATGCTACTTAGACCACAAATTAGTAGGCAATCAGACCCATACCTAGTCTTAGATGATGAACAGTCAATACGTTATCCTAGGAGTGAACAACGCTCCCGGGTATGTACCCACCTATAGGAGGTTTACAAATACAACCCGAGGTCTCTTTTCAAGAAAATACCTCTATGCCACTACATATAGGAAATACTCTCGAGAGAAACTTGGCAAGATAGCGATCAGTTCATAGCAGGATATCACATGCCTATACAACACCAGGGTATACAACAAACGCCGCTAAGGCAAAGCACCGTGACTTCACCAAATGAAGTCATTTCAACGTTAGTAGAAAAAGTGAGAGGGTTAGAACTTGCTCAAGCAAGTCAAAATTCTCAGTTCATGCAAGCAGGAAGTTCCAATCCTCCATACCACCCTGGCCAAGTAGATCTCCTCACAGGAGTAGGCACGTTAGGCATGCCTCCTCAGTATCCACAACAAACGCCAACAAGGCCCATCATCTCTAACACCTTTCCTCCCGGTCTAGTATCAAACAATCCATTACTAGACAATACCCCGTCATACTTAAACATGTACTCCAAATCACCACAAGGAGATATGTTCTCCTCTCCCGGCATGTTTTCTCAAACACAGGGACTTCCCTATGCCCCTGCCAATGCATACGCTGTACGCCGTATCAACAACCCATCCCACCACCACTCCCTCAGCAACCACCATCAATGGTCGAAACCTATGCGATAGGGACTTATTCAGAATATTTGAAAGAGCCCTTAGACTTCACCATACGAAGCATCATGCTTCCAAGACCTCTTCCCGATTTACCCAAGTACAAAGGTGAGGGAGATCCAAACGCATGCATATCAAAGCTTACGCTACAGCCATATGCAAACTACTCCCTTGGGATGGGGTTGTTGCTAAAATATTCCCCAAAACCTTGGAAGGCATTGCTCTCGATTGGTATTATAGAATACCTGAGGCTTCCATCCATTCATTTAAACAACTCATATCAGAGTTCATTAAGGCATTCGACATGAACAAATTGTTAAGAATAGGAATCAGGGAGTTCTTACACATCAAACAAGAACACAACGAATCTGTCGCCCATTTCATCCAGAGGTGGCGTACAATTCTTTATTCTTCAACAAGTGCTCCAAATATGGATCAGATGGAACTATGTGATTTATTCCTTCATTCTCTCAGCAGAGAGGTGAAGGAAGAAGTCCAGAAGTTCCCACTAAGAACTTACGATGAAGTACTTGAGAGCGCTCTTCGAATAGATCAAGCAGCGATAGATAGTGGTCGTAAGACATATGGAACAAATGGGAAATTAATCACTCCTAATCAAAACACTATGACCTATCCTAATGCTGGGAATACCGATCAAGGACCCAAGATCCTTAATGAAAACCGTGGGGTTACAATAGATGGAGTCACTGATCAAGTCAAAGGACCAAATGTTGTGAACACCCCGGCACCTGCTAACAATCAACGCAATAATAACTTCACTCCAGCGATCAATATGGTGGATTCTAATCATCCTCCACAACAAAAATCCAGCCACAAGGCCTTGCTCGGGGCCCAGATGGATATCAAAACCAAAGCCAAAGGCCACAACCTCGAAATTTCAACTATAACAACCAACAGCCCAATCAGAACTTTGGGCCACAACAGGATTCAAACCGACGACCACGGAACTATAATCCCAATCTATATTGTGGTTTCCACAAAATCAGGGGTCATGATACTAGGACTTGCCATGACTGCAACAAATTCTTACAACGTCTACCAGAAGAGCAAAAACAACTCTTTGTAGATATGTTTCTGGAAAATCCTACACTGCCACTTGGTATGGGATCAGTTTCCACTCAAAATGCACCTCTCAAGATCTTCAATGATCCTCTCCCAAATCATTCTAACAATAACAGGTTAGATCCAAATGGGAAAAACAAAGGTATCATAATAAGAAATAACAATCAAGATGCCTCAACTCTTGACAACTCTCGATTGCTCCTAACCTAGGTTCAAATGGTATTACACAAATCTTGGGATTAGTCGAGCTAGAGGTTGAGTGTGAAATTAATGCAACAACTCGGACAAAGGAGTATGTTTCACAACCCCTACCCGATATTTTCTCCACACGAGATGAAGTTCCTACAAATGCTAAACCGGTAGGATCCTATGATTTAATATCAGATTTGAACAAGACCTTTTCCCACATTTCATTCCTAGATTTGCTAAAAATTCACCCACGCATCGCTTTGCGTTGCTCAATGAATTAGGTCTTGGTCATCTAATCAACATTACGCCACCACCCGAAACACAAGTGAACCATGTAGACTTTGATATCCACCCTCCGGGCAGCCAGATAGGGATACCGAGTTTATATTCGACATAAACAAAATGCCAACAGATGCTGAAATTACACGTAGAGGCGATCCGGCCTTGCATTTACAGGTGTGGGTTTACAACAATTACGTTAAACGCACAATGGTGGACAATGGGGCAGCAGTTAACATAGTCCCCTTCTCTTTCCTTCAAAAACTAGGATATGGGGAAACAAATTGTTCCACGACTCGAAATACACTGAGAGGCTATGATAGCCTTAAGGCCACTTCGATTGGGACTATAATACTACCAGTCACCTTAGGACCCAAAACAATCCTCACTGAATTTTATATTATAGATCGGGAAACCAACTATAATATGATTCTCGGTCGTCCATGGATACACCGCATGAAGGCAATTCCTTCTACGCTATTTCAAGAAGTAAGGTTTTTACACCTAGGAAAGGTCTTCATCGCTAAAGGGGATCCTAAACCCTTTGATATACACTTAGAAAACCTCAAGAAAAAGAAAGGAGTCCATACAGAGCATGAACTCACCATGAATCAATTAAACAAACCGCCTCCAACAAAAGAGTTAGTCTCGGTCACCCCAGACATTCCAAAGGTTGAATTTGTTGACCCAAAAATATACGACGTAACAAAGACAAATAAAGGTAAGTCAATTTCTGTGGAAACAGTCTCCACTAAAACCACAACAGGAATTATGAAACTCTTGGAGAATGATGAGCCAATCTTTCTCCCATTCGAACCACAGGGAATGGGTAGTCTTCTCGGTATAGCACCTCTTCCCTCCGATGACCCAAATCTAGATATAAACATGATAGAATTAACAAACGAAGAAGGGCAATTTAAAATTGAAATGATGCCTATCAAAACCATCTCTAGGCACTACCCTATTCTAAAGTCTAGCTTCGACCCATGCGTGTCTAAAGCTAAGTTTTCCCTATCCATGGGGCAAGACCTCATCATTAACACAATGCTCACTATGAGAGAGAAGGTCGAGCAGCATAGTCATGCTCACCCACATGCCATCTCTCAAAAACATGACAAAGAGGTACGCGAATGCCTCTTTCAGAAAAATGTTTTTAATAATGGGACATATACACCTCTGGGCAAGGGTTGTAAGTTCAAACCCAGAATGGTAGGCCCTCGTCAAGAAAATGAAAAATTTGAGGATAATGGTTCTCCACTGTGTACTTCTAGGGGTGAAGAATTCGATATTCATCAACTTTCTTCACCTTAGACATCATGACATATGGTTCCACCTGCATTTTCATATGTACATGGTTGCAGTTGCATTACATTAGTAATTTAGTTGGTTCATTTTGTTCACTCGTTTCATAAATATTGTAGTCCAGGAACTTACTCTTAAGTAATCTGTTACAAATTTCTAAAGATATTGGCAAAATTATTCAAATCACATCTCTTCAAACATCATCAAGTATTTTCAAATCTTCTCATCAAGTTCGACAGACAAACATTGACAGAAACCATACCAAGACCTGCATACTTGGCTTCGCTCTTTCTTTCTACTAGGTGAAGTTGTCCTTACCTACGGTCTGTTCTAGAAGCTTCTTGGTGTCACATCTATCCCTCTTAAAATCTCTTGGAATGAAAGGATATCCCAAAGTCATAGATCAGAAATGTCAAAATCAAATGAAATCAAAAGTGCCAAACAAACAAAATATTTTTATTTTACACACTTCTTTGCCCCATCAACCTTCGGTGATAAGCCCACATCTCCTACTGGTGATGTGAGGTTGGGAAAGGAAAGAAGTGCCCTTACTCACCTATCTTGCCTTTGGTGACAAACCCATGCTTCTTACTAGTGGCGTGAGGCAAGGTGTGGGGGGTCCAGTCACACAAACTAACAAATCTTGGTATGCTAAAAACACAAGTCAAATTCTGTTAAAAGAAGGCAAATATCCAAACATCCAAATTCCAAAGAGATCAAATCCTTAAAACTAGATTTTGTCAACCAGGTTGCCATTTATGAATCTAAGTCTAGATAAACTGAAAAGTAAGTGGCCTTCTAAGCTTGGTAGTAGTTCTGAGTAGGGTGGGTGTGTAGGTCAAAATTTGGTTCTTGTTCTTGTTTTGTCTGTCTCTCATCATTCCACTCAAATCAAACTCATACAACTTGTGCCCTTCCCAATTCTTGGTGTTGAGCCCTCGCATCTTACTAGTTGCGTGGATTTGGGATTGGGGCAAGTTCATCTCTTTATCGCTATACATTCATCACGTTTTGCCAACATAAGAAGAAATCACAGACATTGTCTAAAGAGGCCAAAAGTTCAAAACTACATGATCGTCATCACATATCAGCATTACAAAAGCAAATAAAGTAAAAACATTCTGTTTAACATTTGTTATCACTTGTCATCCATTGCATACATTCTGAAAAGCATGTGAAAATTGGCGGCATTTCGACACACGGGCATGTCAGGTATAGCCTCTAACTCCCCATTTTGGGACCGCCATACTCGGACCCAACGTTTTATGCCTCTTCATGGCTAAAACGCTTCTCCGAGGGGGCAATATGTACGTACCCAAAATTGTATGTACTGTACAGTCATAAATTGGTTACAAGCCCCAATGATGATTAAGATCTCTTCGCAAGGTGTTCGGAATCCAGAAAGCTTGTTGAGTATACATTTGCATCCCAAAAATCCTTGTCTAGCCTCTACATGTTTTGTCCTAGCCTTTTCTCTCTTTTTCCTTTTTTTTTGTTGTTAGTTACAGACCGCCTCCTTGCAGGGTGGCGGTCTCAGTAACATCATCACCTGCCAGGGTGGCGGCGGTCCTGTAACCGTCACCCAAGCCGGGCGGCGGTCTGTAATCGCGCACCAGCCTGGGCAAGGTCTGAACCGCCACCCGGCCGGGCGGTCCTCAGAACCGTCGCCCGCAGCGCGGCTGTCCCAGTCGTGCTTTCCGTAATGTTCGACGATCGCGTCAAGCATGAAAATTCAATTTTCACCCGCATTTCTCAACCACTAAAGCTTGTATTTATGTTTTAGCCACCTGAACAGTGATTTATCTTTGTTTAATGGTGGGAGAGTTCAATTTGAACTTGCCTTCTAGTCATTGCAAATGCTATAAATATGTAGCTTGTTTACAAGTAAATGGTCTTGGTTCTTTGTCCTGAGTCTTCATTCTTGAGCTTCAGTCTTCAATACTCAATCCTAGATTTATTTTATGAATCATTTTATCTTTAGCATGGATTAGAATTCTGAGTATTTAGTTATGCCTCACTGTACACCAACAACGATCCTGCTAGGAATCGTATAGGCCAAGCTTTGTTCTCTTGTGCCATCCCTCTCCTACTTGTACTTCGTTGTATTTCTCTGAAGCTGCTATTATTCATTGTTTGAGTACCTGTTGTTTATCATTTTATTTCATCATTGCTGCAACGACCCTGCTAGGAATCGTGCATAGGCCAAGCCAGTTCACTTGCGCTATCCCTCTCCTACTTGTGCTTCGTGCCATTTTTACTTCAAAGTGACTACCGTCCCAGTGCCTTCTCTTGCTGATGCTGCCATACTCCTACTCTTTCTGGATTCACGTGAACATGCAAGAACGAAGAGATCACTCTGAGGGGACAAGCTACAACAAAACTAGATTTGCCTCTTCTCAGTAAACTCCAGGTTTAAATTGTCAAAGTTATTATCAAATAGAGTAGTGAATCATTTTATTTCAGTTAAGCTCGCTTTCAATATTGCCAGGGAAGCTGTGGGGAATGATAGTTTCTGAGAAACTATGATTTGTTCCTCACTTCTGAGGTAGGATTGAAGGTTTTCAATTAAGTTAATTAGTTGTCTTTTATTTAGATTCACACATCTGCACAGGTGAATAACCACACCGGGTTATCTCACTTGTTTAGTTTTAGTATAAAAGTAGTTTAATTGTTGCTTGTAATTATAATGTTTCAATCGTATATTTTGTTTAGATTAGTTTCCCTTTCAATAGTAGTATAAATTGTTATTTTCAGTTTAAGTTAATTTGGAGACTTCATAACTAGATTAAACGCTTAAATTCTAGTTAGGAGGATAAATCACTAGGGAATTTATGCTACCCGCTCATAGCCTCTAAATCTCCCCTTTGTCATTTTAGCTACCAGAGATCACACTACCGATCTTAGTCACCGATCCTCCCATGGTTAGCCATAAGAAAGTTCCTTGCCGATTCTCATCCTCGCATGTAGCTTTTCTATCATAGAAAACTGACCATAATCCCACTGTGACTTCATCTAAGTCACCCGCATTTCAAACCACCGGTTGTCTCGGCACGACCTTGGGAGGTCGGTGCACGGGAAGGTCACTTGTCGATTATCATCCTCCAAGTGTAAATAGGAGTCAGCAGAAACCTCCATGTGTTTCCTTGGCACAAATGTAAAGGTGAAGTACGAGGCAAAGTTACCAAATGAGCATGGTCCTTCCATTTGTTTTGGGCCCAAGAAAATTTCATTTTGGCCTTTAAAAAAGTCTCGTTATAAAAAGGAGCCAGCGGAAGCCTCCACGTGTCACTTAGGTGCACTTTTTACATGGTGCCCAAAAGTGGAGACCCTAAACAAGCGGGCTCACCATGTGTCTCAGCCCAACAAATTTGTTGAAAGAGTTTAAGGACCAGCGGAAGGTGCCACTTACCAAGGGTTCGAGAAAGTTTCATCGGCCATTGAAAATTTTACGTATGGGAAGACCCAGAGAAACCTCCACATGTCCCTTTGGCACTACTTCAAAATTAAAGTACAGGGGTAGGTCCCCAAACATGTGCGGGCCCTCCATGTGTTCCAGGCCTTAGAAATTTTCTTGAAAAGTTTAAGTATAGAGAGGAGCCAGTGGAAGCCTCCACGTGTCTCCTTGGTGCAACTGCTAAGGTCGTATCCAGAGGTAGATACTCAAATGAGCGACGGCCCTCCACATGGACAAGCTTTGAGTCAAGCGGGAAAAAAACTTCAAAATTCCCCAGTGACCCGCCTCTCCACTTCTAACTTTTGATGTGGGCCCCAATGGAGTTACAGGTTTATTTCATAACTTTTCTCCCTTGTACAAAAAGGCAAAAAACTTCAAAATGTTCCGCCTTCCCACCTTTGTCTTGAAAAACTACCATGTGTCCATCTTCGGGGTCAAAGTAATACTTTTTCCATGCCACTCCATACTTGCTGAATAACCAATCAGATGCTATTGGGGTCTTGGGGCCAATTTGGTAATTTTTGCAAATGTGACAAAAGTGAAAAATTTCAACAAAAAGACCCGCCGGCTGTATCCAATTAGAAAGGACCATTTTTCCATAGATATTGGGACAAAATTGACAGAGAAACATGACTGTGGAAAAACAAAAGGAAGGGGAAAATCTGAGTTCACGCCCAAATTACAAATTATTCCTCATGGAAAGAGAAACATAAAACTATATATAGATTTAATGTGATCCTCGACCAAACAAAAGGATTGATCATGGAAACCAAATGAAGGAGCTTTCATGCATCAACATAGGGAGACAGAGAAAAATTCAAACAATGTGGATCGAGATGTATTTTAACAAACAAGGTGAGATCAAAATGAGCACCAACGAAGCATTCCATTTTAATGGGCACCGCACACCCCTTCATGTACCTCTTTAATCTCTTGGGCAGACTCATCTATATCTAAACAACGCAATGATTCCCATGATAGCCATGATGATAGAGTATATCTCATAGGAAGGTGTAACGAGATATCCGCGAGATAAGGCTTTGTTTTTCGAACGGGAGATGTCGAAGGGAAGGTGTTTTGTTTAAGATAGGCATAGATGTGTGCATACAATGGGGAATAAGGACCAATAACTTCACAATCCAAACATGATTCGGGCATATCATACGCAGGCTAACGTAGATTCTCAACAAATAACGGCATGTCATTGTTCTTTGGTAGAATTCATAACATAGAGCCCATGGTTTCCATAGCATCTGCGGATGATCTGCTTTTGTACTCTAGGAATCTTCTCGAATGTGATACGTGAAAAATAATCTTCCAAAGTTTCCACCATTTTTTTGTAGGGGATGAGTTTCTCATCCTTGATTTTATACTCATCATTAACTTGCTTGATGATCAATTGTGAATCACCAACGATCTTAACATGATGGATATCCCATTTGATTACTAGCTTCATCTTTGTGATGAGTGCTTCATATTCCACAATTTTATTTGTACAAGGAAAACCAAGGTGAAAATCTTGTGGTATATGGTCTCCTGAAGTAGTAATTAAAACCACACCTGCCCCTAACCATGAAAAGTAAAATATCCATCAAAGTGCACCTTTCACATGATAGATTCCTCAATATACAGTAATGAAGCGTATGGCAGATCTAGACTCGCAGGCTTTGTCCCTGGTAATGGTGCTTCTGCTAATTGATCGATGAGTACTTGTCCTTTTACCAACTTTTTATGCACATACTCAATGTCAAATTCACTTAGTAGAATGATCCAATTAGCCATTCTACCTGTAAGGGTGGGTTTTGACAACAGGTACTTAAGCGGGTCAACTTTGGATATGAGCTTGGTTTTAGTGTTCAATAGGTAATGGTAAAGTTTTTGGAAGGTGAAAACTACAGCCAAACAATATTTTTCAATCTAAGGGTAGTTGAGCTCATAAGCAATGAGAGTACAACTGAGATAGTACAAAAATTTTTCTTTATGGTCGAGGTCATATTGGGCGAGCAACACACCAATAGTGAATTGTGTGGTAGAAATATATAGCAGAAGTGGCTCATCGGAGTTGGAGGCATGAGGATAGGTGGATTGGCTAAGTACTGTTTAAGTAAGGCAAAATCATGTTGTTGCTCTGGTCCCCAAATAAAGGCAACATCCTTTTTAAGTAGGTGAGTGAACAAATGACACTTATCGGCAAGTTGGGAAATGAAGCAACGGATGGCCTGTATCTTTCCTTGCAAGCTTGCAGTTTTGATGTTTTTAGGAGGAGGCATTTTAGTAATGGAAGTAACTTTAGCTAGGTCTACCTCAATCCCTCTTCGAGATACAATGAATCCAAGAAACTTCCCTGACAATACGCCAAACACACACTTCTTAGGATTCAATCTGACTTTGTATTCCCGTAGGCATTCGAAGATACGCCACAAAATCTTAGGGTGATCTACTCTTGTCTTGGATTTCCCGAGGATATCATCCACATAGTCTTCCATGATGTCATGAATCATATCATGGAAAATCATGGTCATTTCCCTTTGATAAGTTGCTCTCCTGTGTTTTTAAGACCAAAGGGCATTACCTGATAACAAAAATTCCCCTGGGGTTTGTGAAGTTTGTCTCTTGTATTGGTCCTCATCCTCTATTTTGATCTAATTATAGCCTAAAAATCCATCCATAAGAGATAACATTTCATATCCTACAGTGGAATCAACAATCATATCAATATTGGGCAATGAGAAGTCATTTTTTGGACATGCCTTATTAATATCGTGAAAATCCATACAGATTCTGATCCCAACCGGTTTCTTTTGTATGGGGACTATGTTTGATATCCATTTTGAGTAATCAATAGGTCTAATGAATCCCGCTACAAGAAATCTTTCTAGCTCCTCTTTAACTAGAAGAGCCACCTATGGATGCATTTTTATGAGATTTTGTTTGATGGGCTTGGCATCTGCATGCACCACTAAGTTATGCACCACTAAGGTTGGATCTAGCCCGACATATCCTTGTAGGACCATGCAAATATATCTAAAAACTTCCCTAGAAGCATGGTGAAGGTTTTTGTTCCCGTGCTTTGAGAGTGAAGCTCCCAATTTGACTATCTTTGGATCCTCTTTTGTTCCAATATTCACATCAATGGTTTCTTCTACTAGCATTTTTGACAAATCCTCCATACACGTAGGATTGGGAGGAAGGTTGAGATATTCTTCCAAGGGCATCCCTACAAGATTTTCACTCTTGGTGTGGTCATTTTCTTGTCGATTGATTTTTTTACTTGTTTTTTAGCCAACGCCTCAAAGAGGTTTTCACTGTGTGACTTGGACTTTTTTTTTCTGAGGCTTTTCATTGAACTCTTGCCCTCACTTTTTATTAATTTTTCTACCACCACGAAGCTCACTTCCTCGCCAAAGTATGTGTAGGTAGTTAAGTCAATGTAGAAACCTTTCTTATGGTCTCCGATCGGAATTGTATCTCAAATGCCCATGAATTCCACAATGGATTTGTCATTTTCAAAGAGATCTAGTGGCATGTGACGTTGTTGGTCCCATTAGATAAGGAAAGGGTAAAAATGGTTGATTTTAGGTTTAGTAGGGGTTATGGTAAGGATAGCGGTATTCATGAACAAGTTTGTGGAGGTAAGATCCTCGTATTGGCTACAGGGAATATGTATCGCTATCTAAATAATCAGAGCTATCTTTGTGTTCGAGCAGTGTGGCATATTGATCATTGGGAATCCATAGGGTCAAATTCCAATGTACCTTTCCATCTTGAAATGTGGGAGAGGAACTGGTTCTCTCGGTCCTTGCTCATTCTTTCGCATCCTAGACCCTTGTAGCCCATGGAATACATCATTCGGATAGACTTCTCATACTCAGGGATTTGGTAGCAAGTTGGTTGAGTATCTTCTAGGACCCAAGTCATAGGTGGGTCCAACAATTTCTCTTCAGCGAGTAACCCTCCAGGTAAAAATGACCCAATAGTTCACTCATCTCTAGGCCGTCTAAAATGATAGTTGGGTCGGCCTCTAGTTTTAGGTGACAATGATAGGTCTGAAACCAAAATATCTTGTTGCACATTATACTCCCCACAACTGTATTCCAAACCTTCATCTCCCATGAATCAAAAGGATAATTTGATGTAGAATCCTCATGAGAAAATAACTTAGTGAATATGAATGTACCCATGACTCCATGGCTTCGGATTGAAGAGGAACAACTATATCAGTAGAGGGACACGTATAGGCACCCTTACACAAAAACTATTGAGAGCTCTACAGTGAGTGAAGGGCTCTAGATCTCCTTGTATCGTGTGACAATGTGTCCCTCATGTTTCAATTTGATGCATTGATGGAACGTTGACGGCATGGCCTACATGGCATGAATCCATGGTCGGCCAAGAAGCATATTGTATGGGAGTTCCAAGTCCAAGACATGAAACTTTGTGTGATGACAAGTGGGTCCAACTTCCATGGGTAATGTGATTGTGCTAGCTGACTCCCTTTCTGCGTTGTCATAAGTGGTTATGGTAATGATGTGGGACTCAAGATCTTCTTCTGTATGTCCCAATTGCTTAACTAACTTCAATGTGCATATATTCAGCCCTGATCCATTGTCCACAAGCACCTATTTTATCTTTTGGTGGGTGACAATACCTCAATATATAAGGGGAGATTATGTGTTGGATATTCAATAGGGTCTCCTATGATTAAAGTAGATGTACTCATTTGGTACAATGTTGGCTACCGTAGCTTGAAGATGTGTAGGATCTACTTCTAGTGGCACTCCTGACCCCTGAAGAGTTTTGTACAAGATGTCCTTATGTACATTTGATATTTTGAGAAGATCCAAGATTGAAATCTTGGCAGACATCTTCTCAAGTTGTTCTAAGAGGTTGTACCTACCATCTTGCGGGGTCGACAGAGAGGGTTCAAGAATCATGAGGTGGGTGTGCCTTGTTACTACAAAGCATAATCCTTTCCCTTGATCCGAATGGTGTTCACATGGTCACTAGAAGAGTGGATACATCCAATGAGTGAATCGTAATGATTATTGTCTTTCTTGGTATATAGATAATTCACCGCTTTGTAACTCTGGGATGACTCTCCTCGATCCGGATTTTTCTCATCTAACTTACCATGTTTAGGGAATGGTTCTTTGTATATTCCCATCTTTTCATTTGGCATTTGAGTTTTCTCTGGGTTATCCACTTCTATCTCCCCATTGTCGATGAGGTCTTGGATGTAGTGATGAAGTCATAGACATTTGTCTATTTTGTGTCCCTTGACATGATGTAATTCACAATAGTCATGCTCTTTGTACCATGATGGTTTTGGAGCATTTTCATCAAAGGGTTGTGTCATGGGATAAGTCACCATGTGAGCTACATCTAATTGTTTCAATATGATCAACAAAGGCTCATTGAGAGGAGTGAACATTCTACATTTAGGTGGTGGTTGAATAGGTCCTTTGGTCAGTTTAAAAGGTTGACCAGTTTGAACCGTTTGCATGTATTTGGAATCTTGTGATTCCGTCTCCCACCACGTTCTTGTTTTTGTTGAATATTTTCAGCTTTTCCATAGGTTTTTGTTTGGTTATCCTTAGAGTGTGGTTTAATGGTTCCTTTGGCAATAAGGGCTTTCTCTATTTGAATTCCCTTTTCAATAACCTCTTCAAAGGTGTGAACATAATGCATTTACAGATGAAAAGTGATGTCTGGGTTGAGATTGGGCACAAAGATACTCACCAGCTATTTTTCAGGGAATGTACAAGGGAAGCGACTAGTTATCCCTCTCCATCTTTGTAGGAAGCTAGCGAATGTCTCGTTGGGACGTTGTTTAGTGCCACACAAGTCCGCCATGGTTATGTCACTTTCTATATTGTACAAGAAGTGTCATACAAACTCTTTTTACCAGTTCAAGCCATGTAAAAATAGACCCATGAGGTAAGCGAGTGAACCATTCTAAATCTTGCCCCCTAGACTCTTTGGAAAGATTCGTATGAGTTAATCGTCATCAGTAGACCACTTCTTGGCATGCCATGTAAAAATATTTTACATGGTCTCGCGGGTCACCTTTCCCTCTATATTTGTCAAATTTTAGCATGTCAAACTTTTTAGGGAAGGGTTGAAGCATCATAGTTTTATCAAATGGATAGGGACTTAGCTCTTCATATTGACATTTTATGTTATTCCCCATAGCACTCTCTTGGAGGTTTATAAGTGTCTCTTTCATAGACTGCATTTCTTGAGTGAGTAATTTTTCTTTGGTAGGAGAAGTAGGGATATATACATGATGGTCTCCCACATTGTCTTCTCCTTGATTATCCAGTTGAAGTTCACTAATTTTGACCTTAGGTTTTGTCTTTTGTACATTCTTGTTTGTTTATTTTTGTACATGAGATGTTAACAAAGCCAATTTTTGACTAAGGTTGCTAATTTTTTGTTGAATAGTGACTTCTTCTTTAAAAGGTTCCTCTTCTTCTTCATGTTGTGGAGGTTGTTCAATATTTTCATGTTCTATTCTGACTTTACGTGGTACTTTAAGGAAAGGTATTATATATCCCACTACATTATCATTTCCCATTAGAAGTAGAAGCATGTCCATGTGTTAAGATATCATCCATGTTAATAAGAGGTTTCTCCTCTTCATTAGCATCATTTGTAGGTGGGATTGCCTCTTGTTTGATAGGCATTTTGGCTCCCAATTCTACAACTCGTGCCAGTACCCGATCCTTGTTTCTAAAAAGGAATTCATCTAACAAGGTGGGGTCAAAGTCAAACTCCGCATGTGGTGATTCCAACTCATCACCGCTATGATCTATCATTTCTTCTACTTCTTTCTCTACAAAGAATAAAGGCCCAAGATCATGGCCAATAAAGGGATTTGACCCTTATTTTTTGAGGATTCCCAAGTTTATATTTGTCTTGCTTCCAAAGCCTTCTTTTTGAGTCCTAATCTTGTTTTAGGAGCCATGACATGTGTAATAGTTTCACTAAGGTATCTATGAATGTGTTCAAATATTTTTATCAAACCTAAGTGAAAAAAGGAATGTCAAGAAATTAAGGTATGTTATGAATGTCAAAGAACCAACGTGACACAATGATTTTCTCTTAAATGAATGAGCCAAACAAGAATCAATCACACAATGTTTAGTTTCAAACCAAATAATCAAATGAAGGACTTCCTAAATTTTTCTTCAAAAGGTAATTTGGTGTCATATGATGATTAACAAAATGTCCCTACTTATGTCAAGTTCAAATAAATGAACAAGGCACAAGTAATAATAAGAATTTAACGTGACCTCCAAACAAAGTATACTATAATCAATCCCAAATTCAATTAAAACCTATATTCCAAAGGGTGTTAGTTATGATTGTGAGTGACACAACAATTTCACCAAGATATGTTAACCAAACTTTGTGAGAAAGTAAGGTATTGATATCAAGATGATATTGATATAACACACAAGTGGTAAAACTTAACACTCTTCAGAATCGAGGTAATAATTGAAATCAAACTAAAGCGATAGTATACCTAGGAATTGTTAAAGTGTATATAGCGTAACCTTACAATATAAATATTTAGGCCAAGTTTACAAGAAACAAGACGTAAATACCAAAATTGTAGTGACACGATATAAACAAGATAACCATTCAAAGGAGAATCAAAGTGATGAACCAAGCCTAACTACGATGATGATCTTGACTTGGGTATCAAGATCAAAAAGGCTACCAATGATATAAAAATGTCTCCACACACTTTAGATGTTTAACAACCCAACCACAAACATGGATGGGCGTAAATGGACACAAAAAGTGGTGAAATAATCAATTGATAATGCAAAGGTAGTCACTCTTCTTTTGATCAACAAAGTGTCAAAAGAAAGTGAAGGAAGTAGATCAATTGGGGTTGAAAAATGTTGGCCTCACTTTGGCAGAGTTTCACCTCACCTTAGGGCAAGTGAAAAACTAAGAAAAAGTAATGCTTCACACGTTTCGTGATGAACAATAGCTCTCAACTCAAATTGGCTTTGATGTGGTCCAAGTTGGCTCCTGGTCAAAGATAGCTTCCTAGGTGGTTCACTCAACTAGGTGTCACAAGTCATCTAAGAGCGAGCTCGATTTACCCAAAAAGTTACACTAACTAATTTGGGAGTATCTCGGCTTTACTTTACCCCCTTCAAGCATAGTGGGCAATAAATGCGTCCATCATGTACTCTCACTAGGGTCGCGATACGATGACTTGTGATGTTAAATCTCACAAATGTGTACTAGTCAAGTAGGTTGTGTGGATCACTTCCCATTTTTCCACAAGGTTCCCTCTTACATGGACTACTTTGGGGTTCCTAGGACCACCCCCATTGTTATAGCTTAAGTCTTATGCCAAAGGGGTTATGTCCTAGTTTTAAGCGGATGAGACATACCCTTATCCAAACCTGCAAATATAGTGTGTTGATTGTGGTGTGTTTTTATCTTTTTAAATTGGATGTGGTTTGCTTGAACACCTTTTGGAAACCTACAACACTCGTATTAGTTAGAAAAGTTTTGTTTCAACTCCACCCTTCTTTGACAAGCGTTTGTGGTTCTGCACAATGGATTAGTAATTTTCCATAAAAAATAATAAACATCATTTATGATTCTCAAGATCACCTAAGACGCAAGAGAAGAGCATACACGATGTAAAATCCAAGAATTCAACAAATGGAAACACTTAATTCAAACGTGAAATATATTTTTTCTCAATTTTGGACATTCAACATATTCTTAAAGCAACAAAAGACATAAGAATCGTTTCTGATTCCCAAGATCACCCCAAAAGATGTGAGGGAAGAGCATACGTGATCTTACTCTTATAATTAACATGCAAGGTTCATTCCATGTCTAGTCTAGCATATCCATGCAAAAATTAAACCTACAATGATGTTAGTACCTTAGGAAACAAATTTTCACAAATCTGAAAGTAATATGCCAACTCGGACCGAAGCACCTACGCGCGGTTTAGAACATGTGCGCATGGTTTGGGCGTAGGCGTGGGTTAGGTTCCCTTGCCCCTGTAAATATAAATCTACATGATGCGCCTGCGCCACCCGAGAGATGCCTGCACTAGGATATGGGCATGTGCGCCAGGGTATAGGCGTGTGTGCCAGGGTTAGCAAAAAGGTGGTATAAAAACTTCGGACAGTGTGCATGCGCCACTTGAAAGATGTCTGCACCAGGATTATGGTATGTGTGCCAGGGTATAGGTGTGTGTGTCAGGGTTAGCAAAAAGGTGGCATAAAAAATTCAGACAGTGTGCCTGCGCCACCCAAAAGATGCATGCGCCAGGATTATGGTATGTGTGCTAGGGTTAGGGCATATGTGCTAGCTTGACAGGTTTCTAGCAGCAGTGAAGGTACAATACGAACACGAAAGTGTGTGCATGTTGGAACCTATGTCTACATCAAGTTTAGTGTGATTGTGCCAAGTTTAGTGTTTCTACGCTTATCCTACAATCAAAATACGACCAAAGACACCAAAAATCTCAAAACACTCCAAATTTTAGTATGTTAGCTCAAAATTGACAACAACCCATTAGAATTAAAGCTCTAAATGAGATCCTACACATGTAATATTAGCAAAATCCTAAGAAATTGAACATTATTTTCCATATGTGTATATCAAGGGTTAGCCAAAAACTTGAAATAACAATAAAATTTGAACTAGAATGTTAAGGGACTAAGGACCCATCCCACCGGCATGCCATATGTATGCATGTATTTTTTAGCAATGCAAAAAGAATTAGAACTAACACCTAGTAGTCCTAAAACAAAGCTAAATCAAAATCAATGCACCATCATGCTTAGAGCTTAAACAAGACTAATCTACCAACATCCTTGCATTAGAACATGAATAAATATTCAAACTAACATGTTAATCCATTAATCTCTATCTCTATTGAATGTTAATCAAATGAAATGAACCTATTTAGATCCTTAGCAATCAAAGGTTTGATTATATGTTTGAATCCCAAGGTTTTCAAGAATGGAGTCTTGTCAATCCATGGCTACAAGACCATTTGACATATCCCCATATGACTTCAAAACTTGGATGGATGAATACAAGAAATGAAAGTAGCTAGCTCCTCCAATGAAGAATCCTCTAAGATGATAAATGGCTATAGTGTATGCTCTATGCTCATTTAGGTGTGTAAAGGTAGGAGGAGGGCTCTTTATATAGCCCAATGGATAGAAGAATCTCTACATCCTCCTTCATGTGGGATAAATGGAGAGGTTGGGTTAGTTGTGGATAAGGAAGGTTTAGAAAGGGTTGAGTCGACTTTATGAGAGTTTAGTTTGTCCTTTAGTGACCCATGGGATTTGAGGGGCTTTATTGATTAATTAATAGATGTGCAAGCTTCTAGAAGATTTCTAGAGGAATAATTAGCATGATTTAGACTATGAGAGGGATTTAATCAAATAAATGATGATTTATTGATTTAATGGAAGAGGAAGCTAATTGATTAATAATAATTAATTAGTCTAGGTAGAAAGGGGGAGTAATTAATTAGAAATATTTAATTAATGTAGATAGAAAGGGGAGCTTAATTAATTAGAAATAATTAATTAATCTAGATAGAAAGGGGATTAACTGATTAATTAACAATTATTGTAATTTCATTAATTGGCGTCATTGTTGGATAGAAGGGTTAATTAACTATTGTAATGTAGCTAATTAATGTAGCTAATAGAGAAAAGTGTGCTCTATTGATGATATGTCATCAATTTGTGAGAAAGGGTACAATTATTGTAATTTAAGTATTTAAATTGCTCAAGCTAAATTATGGTGTCTACACATGGTTTTTACTTTTTCTACTAATGTGTGTTACTAGCCACTTTGTTTGCATGTGCCTTGATTTCTACCATACACATCCCCTACCCCTGTAGGTATCCACTTCCGAACAACATCAGGTCCTCTCCTTTGGGCTGCATCCTCCTATCACTGTCACTTGCACCCCAAACAAGGGGGCATACATTGGTTGAAAAATAGCCCCTATAGCATCTTAGAGCTACAACATATATCTATACAAGATAAAAAAATAATAAAATATAGTCACATAACATAATGAAATCTTACTTAGGTCCTCAACACAACATAGACACCAACGCCCAACATCAAATAGTAGTGCCTAGGCACCTGTGTCCTCCCTAGTCACCGATGTCCTAGGGGCATAAATCATCATCTTAT
Organism: Taxus wallichiana var. yunnanensis; assembly: GCA_018340775.1. Classification (NCBI taxonomy): domain Eukaryota; kingdom Viridiplantae; phylum Streptophyta; class Pinopsida; order Cupressales; family Taxaceae; genus Taxus; species Taxus wallichiana. Next base: position 100,601,350 of record CM031238.1, read on the forward strand.
TATATTGACACAAGTCACAAAAGCCTTCATATCGGTTCTACGATTCTGAGAACAGTCCTTGATAAAAGATGCATTCTATCTCCTTCAATCGGTACAACTCGGAACTAATTGGAACAAATTGTACAATAGGAACAAATATGAGATGCACCATTTGCATTGGTGCTTATTTGAAAGTGTCATGGATGGAGAATAAAATTAGAACTCTCTCCCCAACAATTATTCTTTGGTGGAAGATCACCCAAAAAACTCACACTTGGCGTGAGATCATCCAAAAAACTCATACTTGGCGTGAGATCGCCCAAAAAATCATTATCGGCATGAGATCACCCAAAAAACTCACTCTTCACAGCTTTCAGGACATTTTTCTATCCTTTTCACTCTTTTACATCAAGTGCACAATTTCCTTTATTGCTATTTTTACACACTTTTACATACTTTGTTGATATTTTTCATATACATGACTTTGAATACTCTTTCACTCTTCTTTTGCAGGTCCGTCCTTAATACGTAACAAGAAGTATCCTCTAATATAAAATACAAGAACAATAACAGGTGCAAGCAACACATACGATTCACCGCTAGGGTAACTTTCCTTTCCTAGTCTCCACACTTCACTTTGCAATAATTTCACACTTCACGTGTCCACTGGGCATGTTATTCAATGCACTCTCTAGAGGATCATAAGGTGCGCATCTCTTATCTACTTTATGTTATCAAGTATTTACTCAAAAACATAAAGTGGGGGGAAATTTAGACACAAAATCACGTGCTTATGTACATTTTTAGGTCCTAAAAGGATATTAGCATTTATATGATTCCTAAGCAAGAAAATTAGTGGTTAACAACTATATTTGGCCTCTTTTCTTTGTCTCTTTCTTTCTATTTGGTCTTACACACCCTACAACCTAGTTATAACTTTACTTGTTTATATTTCATAACTTGGACACCAATTCTCATCCCATGATAACAACGCCTAGGCACTCTTGTCCCTCATGGGCCCACTGGCCCTTTCTTATCTTAATCTCTCCTTTTGGGTCTCCTTTATCTTTTGGGAATATTTTTCACTTATGGGTCAGCCTTCCAGTTGTCAATTATGAAATTCAAAAAGGTAATCATATAAATACATAGTTATGTTTTCAAAATAAGGGACCAACCACTAATAATTACTATCATCACCTAATCTTACATTCAAATGGAACCTAAAGCACTCTAAGACATCCATCTAGTATCCATTCTAGGGAAAAGAGTTTCATACTTATGCATACACTTTATATGAAGGGGAAGTTCATTTTATTCCATCCACACATTCTATTACATTGTTACATTCTAGTTATATCCCATTATCAAGTGTAACTTACACAACAACATCCTAGGGCACAATTTCTACACACACTCACACAAACTACATGGATTTTAAGATGTAGTACAACACTCGGTTGTAAGTTCACTCTTCGGGTGACCGTTGGGGTCGATCGAATCCCCATTATGAATTTTCCTTTTTAGTTTTTAAATTTGGTTTATGGGATTTTTAGATGAACTTTTATTTTATAGGTTACAGGTATCATCGGTGATCATAGTTCGAACATCAAGTGATCAACAAGGAATAATTGTGACACCCTTGTGACACAATAGAAACCATATCTAGATCTTTTACGCGGTCACGAGTTCCTAGATATAGTCATTAGTGCCCCGACATCCTTGTCCTACTATTGGCGCCCATGTCTAACCTTATTCGTGAACTCCGAAAATTGAAGAGATGAATTACAATGTTTCTTGCATCTAGTTCAAAAATTATTCATGCTCGAGATCACTTCCATATTACATGTATATCAAGCTAAGTCTTCTTATCTCATATTTTTTCTTAGGTTTTAATACTTTACATCTTTGTTTACTTGTGTCATTATTGTATTTTATTATTTATACATCAGTTACTTTGCAATTAGATTTAATTCAAATTAAATTAAATCATTTGGTGAACCCTACTCGTGATCATACACTTGGATATTTATTTTTCTTCTTTCATGGCTCCTAAAATTCCTCAAATATCCTTGCATGACTTGCTTCAAATGCACCCACCTTGCAAAGTTATTTTCCAAAATCCCTAGACACTATGTACCTCCCTTGTAATAGACCACCTACTTAAGTTAGTTTCATTTTCAATCGTCTATATGATGACTCTATTGTTCCTAATCCTCCATCTAATCAACCCATCTTAGAGTCAATTCAAGATTTACATTGTTTATTTCAAGACAAAATTCAAGCTATGGAAACAACAATTACATCTCTTAAATTTTATATCCAACATCTCAAGCATGCTTCATACGCCAATGCTAGTTCTCCTTCTACATCACATTCTACTTCTATGTCTACTACCTATGCTCCTATAAATGAACCTCAATTCTTACTTCTGCTAGTGCCTATCAAGTTCAATTCAAATGCTAAGAAACATGATATTCTTCCTAATATCTTCAATCACCAATTAATCAACTATCTGTCTACTCAATGGTACCTTCCTTATCGGCTTGTCAAATACTAAGGTCTCCCCTTTTTTAATTATCACAAACCTAATGGACATCATGACAATTATTTCTATGCTTTAAAACAAACAATTAAACACATGGAACATCGGGGTTTTATTTAATTTTCTTTGCAGCATTATAATACATCTCCAATTTCTAAATCCCAATGGGCTCCCAAAACCAATCCCTCTATGTCTAGTGAGCATCATTCCATAGTCACTAATGTTCGTTCTTCGATAAGTTGAGAGTCACGTATCCAACCCATCCCACTAAGAAACCTCCTCTAAAAATAATTCCATCCCCTCCTTCTCTCAAGTCTTATACAACATTACTAATTCCAAATCAGCAACATTTTTCTAAGAAAGACCAAAAAATCTAGATAACGTCTTTAGACCTTCTCCTTTCAACTTAAAGTCCAACCCTAGTCCTATGCTTTATCCTAACTACCATTGTGACGACCATATGTTTTCTTATGACACATTTCAAACTTCGTTCCTATCGAATGTCTCTCTATCATCGTCACATAGCTCTCTATCATTTCATGAAACTCGGGGGCATCATGATTTCTACCCCCTTCTATTCTCGATAGTTGTCTTCTTTACTAGCTATTATCACACTTAATGCTATGTGCTTTATGTCTCATCTTTCTAAGAAATTTCATGGTCTTTGATACATGCATTGTATCTTCATTACCCTATGACACACTCTAGTTCCACGGTTCATACTTGACTGTTGAGGGTCTAAATCTGAAATGGACCTTGTCGGTTTACTTTTCATGCTCTATGTTTCATAATCTATCTTTCTAGAACACATTCTCAAACCATTTTCCAATGGCGCACTCTTGTTATATGGTTCGTTCTTGATTTCTCAAGGATCTTTTATAAATTAATCTCATTTCATGCACATCCATTGGGGGCACGTTGCTCATATCACACTCACACATTACATGTCATTCCATCACACTCATACACTACATTTTCATGTCTTGGTTACACTTACTCTTGCTTTCTTATAATACTTACATGACACACTTTGTTTATTATGCTAGTCGATTACTTAGTACGCTATTATCTTTATATATACACACTTGCACATTCACTTGGTATTTTGGAGTGAATGCATCTCTTAAATATTTTCACATGTTATAATGATGCTTGGCACTGTATCCTTTTCTAGTCCCACCAAGGCTCTTGGGGGCATCTATCTTTATTACTCTCACACATTATAGGTGCTATTTTTTCATCATTTACTACTACCTTATATCACATTACTTTCCATTGATACATACATGTCTTGACATAATCTTTATATTTCTAACATGTTAATGGGTGCTTCATGTGTACCATTTTCCTTGCAGGACTATATACAACCGTGTCTATCTGTCGGTGTTTTTTTTCCACTACTTTCTTTTGTATGCTATAGTTTTGGGCTATGCCCTTTATCTTGTAGGATCATTGTATGCTTTTGGATGTTTCGGCCCTAATTTTCTTGTGACATTGTGAGCGATGTCCCCATGTTTGAAACCCGTTTTTCATGGTCCACTTTATTTACACACTTTCTTGATTACATTGTCTTTTATTGCATGTTTTTTACTTTTTCTACCAACACATGTTACTAACCAATTTTTAGGATTTTCCTAGGTTTCTACCATGCACATCCCCTACCCCTATAGGTATCCACTTTAGAACAACATCAAGTCCTCTCCTTTGGGTTGCATCCTCCTACCATCATCGCATGCACCCCAAACAAGGGGGCATACATTGGGTGAACAAATCACCCCTATAACAACTTAGAGATACAACACATATCTGCATAAGATCAAAAAGAATAGAAATACAATCACGAGAACAACCCAAAATCTGACTTGGGTCCTCAACACAACACAAACACCAACTCCCAACATCAGATAGTAGCACTTAGGTGCATATGTCCTCCACAGTAGTTGATGTTCTGGGGCACAAAATATCATCTTCTCATATCAACACAGCTCAAAAATCCTTCAAAGTAGTTCTATAGTTATAGGAACAATCCTTTAGTACAGAATGCATTATATCTCCTTCAATCGGTACAACTTAGAACTAATTCGATAAATTGGGTCAATAGGAACAAATATAGGACACACCATTTGTAGTAGTGCTTATTGGGTAGATTCGTGGATAGAGACTAAAACTAGACCTCTCTCCCCAACAGTTGCTCTTTCGTGTGAGATCGCCCAAAAACTCACACTTGGCATGAGATCACCCAAAAAAATTGCACTTGGCATGAGATCACCCAAAAAACTCGTACTTGGCATGAGATCACCCAAAAAAATTACACTTGGCATGAGATCGCCCAAAAACTCACTATCGGTGTGAGATCGTCCAAAAAAATCACTCTTCACAGCATTTCAAGACATTTTTCTATCCTTTACACTCTTTTACATCATGTGCACACTTTCCTTTACTATAATGTTTACACACTTTTACATACTTTTACATAATTTATCAATGTTTTTCATATACAGGACTTTGACTATTCTTTCACTCTTCTTTTGCACGTTCGTCCTTAATATGTAACAAGAAGAATCCTCCAACAACAAATACAAACACAAAAATAGGTATAAACAATGCATACGCTTCACCCCTAGGGTCACTTTCCTTTCCTAGTCTCCACGCTTCACTTTGCAATCATTTTGCTTCACTTTTCCACTACGCACACTTTGTATAAGATCATAAGGTATGAATCTCTTATCTATTTTATGTTATCAAGTATTCACTCAACAACATAAAGTGGGGGTAAATTTAGACACAAAATCATGCACTTAGGTACATTTCTAGGTCCTAAAATCTTACTACAAATTATATGATTCTTAAGAAATAAAACTAGTGGTTGAAAACTATCTTTTCCTCCTTTCTTTGTCTCTTTCTTTGTATTTGGTCTTACACAACCTACATCTCAATCGAACTTTACTTGTTTATCTTTCATGGCTTCGTACACTAATGCTCATCCAAGATAGCAATGTCCAAATGCTCTTGTCCCTCCCAGGGTACCCCTGACCCTTTTTTATCTTACTCTCTCCTTTTGGTTCTCTTTTATCTTTTGGGGATATTTTTCACTTATGGGTCAATTTGCCTTCTAGTTGTCGGTGAAATTTAAAAAGGGAATCATATAAATATATATTTATGTTTCAAAACAAGGGACAAATCACTAAGAATTACTATCATCACCTAAACTTTCATTCAAAATGTGCCTAAAACACTCCAAGGCATACATCTAGCATTCATTCCATGGAAAATGGTTGCATACTTATACATACATAACACGGGAAGGGGAAGTTCATTATATTTTATCCACACATACTACTACATTGCTACATTCTACCTCTGACCCGCTATTAAGTGTAACTTGCACAAGGGCATCCTAGGGCATAATTTATACACACACTCACAAGAAAAACATGGATTATGAGATGTAGTGTAGCGCTCAATCATAAGTTCACTCTTCGGGTGACCTCCATGGTCAGTCTAACTCCCCATTCTACATTTTCCTTTTTAGGTTTGATGTGTTTTGTGGGATTGTGTAGGTGAAATTCTATTTTGTAAGTTACAGGTATCATCGGTGATCATAGTGCAAACATCAGGAGAACAACATGGAATAATCGCGACACAATAGAAACTAGGTCTGAAGCTTTTATGCATTCAAGGGTGCCTAAATACAGCCATCGGTGCCAAGGTGCCATTTTCCTACTACATGCGCCCCTTATATGACCTTGTTTGTGAACTCCATAATTTACATAAATCAATTATGACATTACTTGCATCTTTTTCAACACTTCTTCCTACTCATATTTCTTATGTATCACCAGTATATCAGCTAAGTCTTCTTATCTCATCTTCTTACATAAGTTACTCTATAATTAGATTTAATTAAAATTAAATTAAATCAATGTATAAGTAAAAAGTGTGTAAAATTAGTAGCTAAGGAAAGAGTGCACTTGATGTATGAGAGAGTATAGGATAGAAAGTTGTCTAATTTTTCTCGGAGATGTTTCCAAAAAGCATTGAGCCACATATTTGAGTGTCTTGCCACCAACGATGAGGTTTTTGGGTGATCTCATGCCAAGGATGAGTTTTTGGGTGATCTCATGCCAAGGATTAGTTTTTGGGTGATCTCACGCTAAGCGAAGAGTGTTGGAGAGAGAGGTCTATTTTCTCTCCTTCCACGATGCTTCTTAAATGATAAGTGCCATTGCAAATTGGCATGTTCAATTTGTAGCGAGTTGTAATCGAATTATAGCCAAATGACTAAATTCTATAACTGAAGCCAAGTGTTTAATATTGTAGATCCATATTGTAAACTACTAAAAATTGTGCTAAACTAATAAACTATATGATTTTTCCCCATGACACAAGCATCTAGGTGGAACACAAGCACCCACCATTCTTTTCACATCTGCGGCCACTAGTTTCTACTTTATTTTTGTGATTCAAATCTCATTCTAGACCATTATGTAATTATGTACCTTTGTCAATTCTAAAGTATGTTTTTCTTTATGGAGTTTTGTGTTTCGGAAGGGTAATTTTTCACCCAATAGTTTCCCCCCTCATTTAAGGTGCATATGATGAATGTAGGAGGAGGCAACCCAAATGAGAGGACCTAAAATTGATATGCATATTGTATATTGATACCTACGGGGGCATGGGATGTGCATGGTAGAAACCAAGGCACATGCAAACAAGATAGGCTAGAAACAAGTGTTAGTGTAGAAGATCTAGCATGCATGGAATACAATATATCAAGCAACTATAAAGACAAGATGGATCATGAAAAGTGGGTTGCATATATGGGACATCACTAATAATGTCACAAGAAACTTAGGGCCAAATCGGCCATAAACAAACAATGATCAAGCAATACATAGGGCATAGCCTATAAACAATGAAAAATAATAACAAACAAGAAGTAACAAATAACCATGGTTGTATAGTATCCTACAAGGAAAATGGTATACGTGTAGCACCCGCTAACATGTCGAAAGATAATTAGTATGTCAAAACATGTACATATCTACGAAAAGTAAGTGATAGTGGAAAGAATTAGTAAATATTGTAGAAATAGGACCTATGATGTGTAGTAGGAGAGTAGAAAAGGTAGATGCCCCCAAGATATTTGGTGGGACTAGTAATGAATAGTGTCAAGCATCATGCATCGTGTAAGAATTTTTAAAACTCTTGCATTCACCTCAAGATACCATGTGAACGTGTATGTGTGTATAGAAAAGAGATAATGACACAATAAGAATCTGGCTAGCGAGAGGAAGCAAAGTGTAACATGTAAATAGTATAAGTTGACAAGAGTAAATACAACCAAGATAGGTATATGCCATGTGAAGGTGATGGTCTTTATGATATGTAAGATGTGAAATGGGAGGAGTCACATTTTCCCCCAATAGATGTGTGTGTGCGCGAGGTTCATTTAGGAATTTCACCTTCAACAATTAGGTATGAACCATAGAACAAGAGTGCATCATCCCGTAACAAAGGTATTGTATGTGATTAAGAATACATGCTAGGAAATATTTACCTCGAAGCACACAACTTGAAGTGTAGTAGATAATAGAAATAACAAATATTAATGGGGAGAAATTGTGATGCCCCCAAGTGTGTAAGTAATGTTCATTTAATGCCCTCAACAGTCATTTATGAACTGGAGAACACAAGTACATCACCGGTAGAAAATATATTGTATGTATACCAAAGATGTGGCAATTCACATAAAGGTAGACATGAATCATGGAGTGTGAGAAATAGAGAAATAAAGTCACCGGTATGTGACTAGTGGGGGAATACAAGTGCACCCAAATTATGCGCATGGTGGGGAGTCAAGTAAACTCATCAAGGAGGTTGTCATTGTTAGGGTCATAACCGATAGGATTTGGATTAGAGACATAGTATGCAATAGTGTGAGGTTGATCATAGAAAGATCCTATGTGGCATAAATTATACATGCCCATAACATATTCTTCATTAGTAAAAGGGGGTTATGGACAATCATGTGTGTACCAAATGAGTTAAGTTTTGGGCATAGCCAAGGAAGGAATCATTGCAAATAGATATGTGGCCAAAATGCATAAGAAAGGTAATATTAGTATGGTTGGGGTCAAGGGTACCACCAATATAGTCAAGCCAATATTTTCCAAGGGTGAGTGGAGAGGAAAGGGGTGTACATACAAATAAAATCAGTAAATAGAAGACATAGAGACCATAGGCGGTAGTAATGGATACATATATGAGATACGTGTGGGGAGAATGGGGAGGAGGGAGGAGATAAACAAGTGTGAATCCTAATTGTGTTAATCCTTCATGTGTGAAAACAGTGTCAGGGAAAGTGGGATCGAATGGAATATGAGGCCAATAAGATTCATGTATGAGTAAGGTGCATGTGAATGGATTGAGTGTAGATCGGAGGTGTCTTGGGGAGATGGAGGAGGTGGGATGAGGTCCAGTGTATGTACAATTTCCTAGAAAGGAATCATGGTTGTAGTAGAGGGAGGAGGTTGCTTGAATTGATACTCACCTAGGCCACTAGAACGAAGTTTTCTTGGAAATATGATTCATGTACTCAAGAGGAGTAAACTCAAGGTTACACAAATTTTCATCGGTAATTTATACAACATCGACCTTATCATTGGAATAGTTAGTTTCGACATTATCTTATTGGATAAAATTATCAAGGATATTAGGATGAGGGGTGGAGGATGTAGGACTAGAAGTAGTAAAGGGTGGAATAGTGGTAGCGTTGGAGGAGGTATGATAGGAGAAATAATATCACTAGTATGTGTAGGGATGGAAGGGGTGAATGTGGAGGTAGAAGAGGTAATGGAAGTACTGGATTCACTAACATCATATGTATCTATAATATGGTAGGGAATTGGATTAAGTGAAGGTATAGACATGAAATTGATTGGAGTCTCATTGAGTTTGGATCTTAATTGCTTCACATTAGCATGCTTTATTAACTTGATGGAATACATAGTTAACAAGCGTCGGTCATTGAGCGGCGCGGTCGGTTGAACAGCGTCGGTCACCTGGGACCGAAATCAATCAAGTAAGTAAGAACTAGTATTGGTTAGGGTAACCGACACCGATTACCTATGCGTGATTGTTTTATTTAACTCACGAGAATTAGATCTAACCTTTGATATAAAGTTGATATAATGGTTGTAATTGCATAGCGAAGTTTCCTTAAGTATGTATATGCTTATATAAGCTTGAAAGATAGGGTTAGAAAGGTTAGGTTGTGAATTATTGATCATAGTTTTAAGAATAAATTCTTGGAGAGACAAAAGAAGCTTGTGAGATAAAAGTATTGTACATTCATTAAAGGAGTGGAAGATTGTAAATATTCATTGTATATCCTCTTTAAATCTTTGATTAATAGATTGGTTGTTTCTTGGTGGACGTAACCCACACTGGGTGAACCACGTTATATCTTGTGTATTGTTCTTCTAGTTTATTTTTGTATTTATTGTTTGTATGCTTAGATCTTAATAATATATTTGTACAACTAGTGTGATTAACCCCAACAACTAGTATCAGAGATTTTTGTTTGAGGGTTTTGTGTGTTGATAGATTTACTCACAGAGGGATTTTTGATTGAGTGGGAGCTACAACAATGGCAAAAGATGGAAAATACAAAGTTGAGAAATTTGACAACCGTAATTATCAATTATGGAAGATACAGGTGGAATATTATCTGTATCAAAAATATCTATACTTACCATTGGATGAGAAGGCAAGACCTACAAAGATGACTGATGAAGAATGGAAAATTCTTGATAGAAAATCTCTAGGATCTATAAGATTGATCTGGCAGCATATGTGGCTTCTAATATTACCGAATAAGTAACCTAGTGCTTCAAATAAATTTTATTTGATGAATAAATTATTTAATTCTAAGATGCAAGAAGGCGAATAAGAATCAATTCATTTAAATGATTTCCGTCTATTGTAAATCAATTAAAATTGGTTAATAATTCATTTGATGATGAAGTGAAAGATTTTTATTTCTATGCTCTTTTCGAGATAGTTGAGATAACTTGGTAATGGTTGTTAGTAATACAGTGTCTACTACTAATATTTTAAAGTTTGATGATGTGGTTATTATAATCTTGAATGAAGAAATATGTAGGAAAATTACAGGAGAATTATCATCTAGTAATTATTTGAATGTAGAAAGTAGGGGAAGGTAGAAGGAGAGATCCAAGAGAAAGAATAATGGGAAATCAAAGTCTAATAATGACATATCTAAATCCAGAGGTAAAGGAATAACCTACTAGAATTGTAGAAAGAAAGGACATGAAAAGAAGGATTGTTGGTTCAAGGAAAACAAAGAGAATGTACCAGAGAAAGGTAAAGAGGAAAATGTTGCATCTTTTGAGGTAATGCAAGATTCCCTTATTCTCTCCTTGGATAATAAAATTGAATCATGGGTTTTAGATTCAGGAGCTTCTTTCCATGCTACCCCTAATAAGGGTTATTTCGAAATTATTTCGGGGTAGTTTTGGGCATGTTTTTTAGCGAGATGATGAACCATGCAATATTATTGGTAAAGGGAAGTTCATCTAAAATTTCAGAATGGAAATACATGGATATTGAAAGATGTGAGGCATGTGCCAAGCCTCAGGAGAAATCTTATTTCTGCAGACAACTAGGTGAATCTGGTTGCATGGTTACATTCACAACCGACTCTTGGAAGGTTACCAAGGGATATCTTGTTGTGGTAAGAGGCAAGAAGGTAGGAACATTATATTTATCTACCTGTATTATTGATTCATTTATGTGCTATCTACTTCAGATTTGGATGCAAGTATGTGGCATAATCAGTTAGGCCATATGAGTCAAAAATGAATGCAAATATTAAAGGTAAAGGGTAAGTTATCATATTTGAAAGATGTAGATCTTGATTTCTATGAGCATTGTATATTTGGAAAGCAAAAGAGAGTGATATTTTTTGAAATTTGGGGAAAAAAGGAGAAAAAATTGGAGCTTGTGCACTCAGATGTGTGGGGACCAACATAGGTAGCTTCTCATGGAAGCTCCCAATATTATGTGACTTTCATTGATGATGCCACAATAAAGGTATGGGTTTATTGTATTAAATGGAAATCTGATGTTTTTGTGACTTTTAAAAGATGGAAAGCCCTTGTGGAAAATGAATCAAATTCAAAGTTAAAAATTCTTATACTTGATAATGGTGATGACTACTACAACAAGGCTTTTAATTATTATTGTTCATTGAAGGTAATATGCGAGAGAAAGAATGGTTCCTAGAACACCATAAGAGAATGGTGTTTGAGACACAATGAACAAAACAATCATAAAACATGAAAGAAGTGTGAGGATACATGTTGGATTACCCTTGCAGGTTTTAGGTAGAAGCGGTAGACACGGTGGTGTATTTAATTAACCATGGGCCTTCAAGTGCATTAGATGGTGGAATACCGTAAGAAACTTGGATTGGAAAAGAGGAATACCTTTCTTTTCTTAGAGTATTTGGTTCGAATATTTTTTCATATTGATAAAGAAAATAGAAAGAAGTTGGATGCTAAATCCAAGATATGCACTTTTATTGGTTATGACTCTAGTGATTTCGGATTTCATTTTTGGGATTTAAAAGATTCTAAGATTTTTAGGAGTCGTGACATTGAATGGAATGAAAAGAGAATGTACAAGGATCAAGTTTTGGTACCCAAAGACAAATTGATAGGAAAGTTTGTGGATGAAAATGCATTCTCAGATTTAAAAGTGACACCTACAAGTTTACGGAAAAGGTGTCGGTTGACATTGGAATGACGTTGGTTTCCTAAACCAGCATCAATTATCGAAGATCTAGAATGGCGTCAATTAGCCAAACCGGCGTCGACTACGAGGGGACCAATTTCGGTCACCGAGAAATAGATACAAATTTACAGAATGATTAGATTGAGCCTTTAGCACCCCAAATCTTAGTGAGAAGGTCACAAAGGGTAAGTAGACCTCTAGAAATATTTTCACCTTCCTTATCTTATTTATTATTGAATAATAGTGGTGAACCAGAAATTTTGAAGAAGTAATGTAAGATGAGACCCACATGTAGTGGGAGCATGGCATGGATGAGGAGATGGACTCCTTGAAATAGAACCAAACATGGGATTTGGTTCATTTTCTAGATGGTAGAAGAACATTGCGAGAAAAAATGGGTTTACGGGATCAAAGAAGAAGAGGATGGACAAAAAGATACAAGACAAGGTTTGTGGTAAAACGGCTTGCATAAAAATTAGGTATTGAGTTTGGTGAGATTTTTTCTCCTGTAGTAAAAATGACTTCCATTTGTACTATATTGAGTTTAGTTGCAGTAGAATATTTGCATTTAGAGCAACTTGATGTCAAGATGAATTTCCTTCATGGTGATTTGGAGGAATATATATATATATATATATATATATATATGCTTAGGTAGTATGAAGTCAAGGGTAAGGAAAACTTGTGTGCAAGTTTTAAAATATCTTGTATGTGCTCAAGAAAGCTCCAATCCAATGGTATATGAGGTTTCATAGTTTCATACATGAGCATGGTTATTTGAGATGTGAATTTGACCATTGTGTTTATTTCAAGAAGCTTGAAAATGGAAGCTATATTATTTTGTTATTGTATATGGATGATATGCTTATTGTAGGATATAGTATGCAGGACATTTGTGAGCTTAAAGAAAAGTTAGCTCACACATTTGCAATGAAGGATTTGGGAGCTACAAAGAAAATCCTTGCATGCAAATTCATAAAGAGACAAGAAAAACAAGAAATTATATTTGTCTCGGGAAAATTATATCAATAAGGTGTTGGAAAGGTTCAATATTTAGAGCTCAAAACATGTAAGTACACCTATGGCTGGAAACTTCAAATTGAGAAAAGATCGGTGTCCTACATCACATGAGGAGGACGAGTATATGGCACGAGATCCATATACTTTAGCTTTTGGAAGTCTTACGTATGTTATGGTTTGTACTAGACTAGACATTGCACAGAAGTGGGAGTTGTGAGAATATTTATGGCCAATATAGGTAAAGAGCATTAGAAAGCAGTCTAATGGATTCTTAGGTATTTGAGAGGGACATCCAACATGCAGTTATGTTATGGAGGGTCAGATACTTCTTTATGCGGCTATGTTGATTCAGATATGGCTGGTGATTTGGATGGTAGGAGAAACACCATTAGATATGTATTCACAATAGGTGGGACGAAAGTTAGCTAGATTTCTAGATTGTAAAAGGTTGTGGCCTTGTCTACTACAGAGGTTGAGTATGTTGCAACTACAGAGGCTAGCAAAGAGATGATATAGATGAGAAAGTTCATGGAAGAGTTGGGAAAGGAGCAAGAGGATTGCAGATTGTATAATGATAGTCAAAGTGTGATTCATCTGGCAAAGAATTCAAGTGTTTCATTCAAGAATGAAACACATTCAGTTGAGATATCACTTCATACGGTAGGTGTTGGAGGATGGGAAGCTGAAACTGGAGAAAATTCATACAAATAAGAACCATGTGGATATGCTAACAAATTCGTTGGCAAAGGAGAAGTTGGAGCTACACTCAACTTATTTTTTTCTTCAAGTTTAAGACTTGAAGAGGAGGAAACAAGCCAAGAAAATGATCCAAGAATGGAGTTGTGTGGTACAATGCAGCAATTTATATCCAAGTGGGAGATTATTGATTTATGGAGCTTAATTACTTCACATTATCATGTTTTATTAACTTGCTGGAATACCACGATGGTGGTGTCATTGGTTGGTAGCGTCGATCACTTTGAGGGACCGACATCGATCAAGCAGAAGGTACCGGTATCGGTTAGGGTAACCGACATCGATTACCTGCGCGTGATTATTTTATTTAACTCACGGTAATTAGATCTAACCTTTGATATAAAGTTTATCTAATGGTTGTAATTGCATAGCTAAGTTTCCCTAAGTATGTATATGCTTATATAAGCTTGAAAGATAGGGTTAGAAAGGTTAGATTTGAAAATTAATCATAATTGTAAGAAGGAATTCTTAGAGAGAAAAGAAAGCTTGGGAGAGAAAAGAGAAGCTTGGGAGAGAAAAGTAGTGTACATCCATTAAAGGTGTGGAAGATTGTAGATCTTCATTGTATATCCTCTGTGAAGCTTTGATTAATAGATTGGTTGTTTCTTGGTGGATGTAGCCCACACTGGGTGAACCACGTTATATCTTGTGTATTGTTCTTCTGGTTTATTTCCACATTTATTATTTGTATGTTTAGATCTCGAATAATATATCTATAAAATTGGTGTGATTAACCCCAACCAGGGTCTATGTGGCAGAACTTGAATGGTTTGGGGTTGGCAGAAATAGTATGCTCATATCCATCATGTAAGAATTTAACACATTGATGAACCGTAGAAGGAACAACATGCATAGCGTGGATCCATGGTCTACCAAGTAAACAATTGAACTAAAATGATGTATTAATGATATAGAAACATGTGGAAATTGATTTGGGCTCAACTTTGTAAAGGTAAGGTGATGGTGTCGATGCATGTTCGAGTAGTAGAATCATAGCCACAAACAAGGGTAGAGGATTTGGTGATCTAACTATCGGAATTTCCAGCTACTTGAGTAATGAGAGGAAACATAGATTTAGAGAAGAACCATTGTCAATTATTATGTGTTTGATAGTATGGTGGCCAATAATAGTTGTAATAAGCAAAGGTGATAAATGATAACCGATGGAAGTAGGAGGGATATCCTCATTACTTAATGATATAAAATGTGGTAGATTTTTGAGGGATTGAATAAGATGGGTGAAGGAAACAGGGGTAAATGTCACTTGCAATTTGAATGGAACGTAGGGAAGCCTCTAATGTATGACAAAAATCTAGTGCATTGTGTAAAAGATCATAAAGGGATATTTTTTCCGGTGTATTCTTTAGTTTCTTAATGATATCATAACATTTGGAGGTGTCGGTAGGAACTATAGAGATGATAGGTGGTAGAATAGAGATGGGTGGAGCCATAGGTTAGTGACCACATTAATAGTTGGGTCGAGAATTGAGGGTTAAATCGGGGAAGGTGTTGGGCATAGAATTGCATAAAATTAGTAATAATGGCAGTCGTGCAAGGAACCCCCGGTGGGTCTATAGGATGGGTAAGAGGATTGATCCATAAATTTAAAAGAAAAAGAGAGGATCTGATGCATGTTTAGAAGGTAGGGTTCGATCAATCAGGTTCACCAAATGATTTAATGTAATTTGAATTAAATATTATTTTAGAGTAACTTACTATAATAAATGATATTCGTAATTATGTACATAATGTGCAAGAACTAAGCATTCAATAATATAAAACCCTAAGCTAATAAAGGGAGAAAAATGACTTATTTGGTCTCGTGCAACTCGGGAATGATCTGGATTATCTCGGTGTTGGATCTGGATGGGAATAATGTCAAAATGGTTCTCGAACCTTGTGAATGTATAGGAAAGAAGCTCCCACAAGAGGACAAGAGTTCCTTAGGCGCTAATGACTTATTTTGGCACATGTGTCCTGCTCTCCAATGCTCATAACTGGTTTTTCTCGGGTTGGAAGAGTAGCGTTGTTTCTCACTCTTTGTCGCACCAGCTTGGCTATTAGATTGTTGATCACACATCTAACCTACACATGCCCACAAACCACATCAAATCTAATAAAAAGATGCAGAATGTGGATTCGGATCGACTATGAAGGTCACCCAAAGAGTGAACTTATGACCGAGTGTTGGACTACATCTCAAAATCCATGTATTTATTTGTGTGTGTATTCATGTCTTGTGCCCTAGGTTTCCCTTGTGAAAGTTTCACAATGATAGTGGGATAGATCTAGATTGTCCCGAGTATGCAAAATGTGTGTGATGGAATAAAATTAAATCCCCTCCTGTGCGGTGTATGCGGACCAATGCAACCCTTTTCCCTTTTGTGAATGTGTTAGATGTATTCTTTGTAGTGATAAATAAAGCATATAATGTTTGGCCCCTTATTTAAGACAAGTAATTGTTATCACGAAATTACAACACCCCTCAAATGACCTATGTGTTGTAGATGGGGCATTCAAATGTAATTTGTGTAACATTGGATCATTTCTCAAGCTATAGGACTTATGGGCTCGATATGGCCCTACAGAGAAGGTTGGTTCCTACTCTTAAACTACCTACCACTAACTACTCCTAATTTAGGTAAGCAAACTAATCCTAATCTAAACTTCCAAGGGACCAAGGAGAGATAGTGTATGAAAATTAACCTACAAAAAAAGTGGCGATACACCAGAAAAGGAGGTGGTTAATCATAGTCCAACTTCCTGAAGTGGAGAGATGTGAGTAATGGAGAGGGTGGACAAAATGCACCACAGGCCAAATATGAATTCACACAGAACACCACTTTATACCCATTAAACACAGCTCCCAAAAACATGCAATAAACTTCAGAAGTATGCATAGAATACCCTACAATGGAGAGAGGAAAGAAGAGATAACAAAACATGCAAAAGATGGACAAAATGCATCACAAAACACAGTTCATTTCTCCATTAAGTATGCACAGTATATATAAAATTAGTGGGCAAGAAGCAAGAAAATTCCATTAAAAATCCTGGAAATGAGGCATAAGCTCCACATTCAACCCTAGCAGAGAAGAAAGAGAGAGGGGGTAGGAGAAAATGACTAACTCCTTTACAAATGAGCCCAAGATTACAATTTATAGAATGAGAAGAGAGAGAAAGAATAATCCCAAAATTTCCCTTTCAACCACTTGTAAGATATAATAAATGAGTGCAATTAATTGTATTTTACTTGCAAAAGGCTCCCCACACTGTCCCATGACCTGCAGCAGAGGAAGAATGATTGCCCATGTTTCTTTAATGCATTCCCAACCACTCTCCAACAACCAAACTCAGCTGGGATAATTTTCCATGAAATTCATCATCCGATATTTATCAATCCCTTAATTTCTTGACTTTTTTTCATCAATATCGAGCCACAATTCCAACGCGACCAATTTTGTGTGATTCCATTGATAATTGTTCAAGTTATGAAATTCTGAGTGCATATAGGTAATTTGGATTTGTCAGGGAATCCTTCACTGTTACGGGAAAGAGAATTAATTTTCTTGCTGGAAAATATAATTAATATGTTCTTCTCCTTTCTCCAATGTTTTAAATCATTAGAATGTTTTTGCATTGAATTTTGTGGGCCCATCATATCTTCATGTTTCATATAGGCAGGGGTTTTAATGTTTGGCATTACTCATAGCCAACTCGGTTGGCTTGGTCGAGTTGGCTTTCTTTTTGCATTGTCGGCCTCCTTGATGTATGTTGAGTTGTGCTTCATGACTCATTGCCACCTTATGTCTCCTAAGCCCTATGCTTGAGGTGGCTTTCTTGTTTTGTGTTGATTTGTTTTATCCACACATTCTTAGACCCCTTTACATGTCGAGATCCTTGGATGTATGCATGGCGGGCTTAAGTGTCTTTGTCTACCCCTTTCATTGTATGGTGGGCCATTTGAACATGTTGAGCTCTTTTCCCAAGCATCAAGTCGTCCTGCACATCAGGCCACATGGTCATTGACCGTCATGTACACTTGGCTCGATGTTTACCCCTTATAACTCCCGAATCGACTTTCTATACTTCCCCATGCATTACACCAACAACTTACCCATTTACAACGTCTATAAGCTCCTCGCTGCATGTGGAGGCCTTGTGCAAATTTGGGGTCTCCACTTCTTTTGTCCTATTAGAGTTGCATTGAGGGGCCACGTGGCGACCCCTCGCAACTTGCCTCCCTTGATCCTGTCGATGAATTCTCACTCCGCTTTATGAATAAGCTCGCCTTGACTTATGCGATCGATTCAAACTCTTCATTACATCTCTTACGTTCGTGTTTATTTCCTCGACGACTCGGTTTTTCACTTCGCCCCTTAGTTTTGGCTCGACCCCATTTACGTGCTCAATGTTAAGGCTCTCTTTGGACTTGCTCATGAATGATGATGAGCTCATAGATGGTTTATCCTCACTATTCATCTACCAAGTCTCGTGTGTTTCCCTTTAGCTCATCTCTGTCGAGATTTTGAGTTGAGGTTATTCATGTCGCTCACCTAACTAGCGTTGGTTCGACCTCCCTAATTCACAATCCGAATCTGAAAAAACTAACACGCCAAATGTAGATTGGACCTCGACCAGTTTGCAATGCAACTCATTCTCTTCAAAGATAACTCACCCGACATCATTTCGAATGACTTGGTTTGGGTATATGTAACCCGGCTCGCCTCCATGCAACTAGTTGGTGCGTATGGAGCTCGGTTATGGGATCGGTCCCTTGATGGATCCTAGCTTGGCAAAGACACAACTCAATGTGCACAAAGTGGGCAGTTCACCTTTGATGACTCAATGGACACTTTCAAGAGCTCGATCATTCTCCGAAATGGCTCAGCGAACCTTAGAGCTCGGCCCACTATAAAATCAGCTCGATGCACATAGAGATGAACTCGGTTCAACACAAGCTCACCCAGCTCAATTCCCCAATGCATAATGCAACTTGGTCTCCAAGTCCTCACATGTCATGGAATGACTCGGTGAACAACGAAAACAGCTCGTTGTTAGGAAGTAGCTTGCTTGTGAGCTCGTTGAGTTGCATCTAGAACTAGAGACTACTTCCTTGAAGTCTACACACTCCCTTGAACATTTTATGTTATTTCTTGGATTCTTCAGCTATATCAAGGCTGAGTAGAATGTATGAAGGTGTCTCGGAGCTATGTATCATATTTTTCCATTCATTGCATGTGGGTAGCAGCATGTGCACCCTCCAAACTAAGTGAAACCTCGAACCCGAGCAAAACCAAGAAGAGGAAAAATTCTTCCTGTGAAGTTTTAACTTCCTTTCAAATGCTTATTTGCCTACTATGAGTTGTCCACTGGGGAAAATTGGATAATAGTAACTAAGTACATATACGATTCCCTTGCTTGAATTTCGTAATTGATAACTGAAAGGCCGACCCAAAGTGTTAAAAAGGTGCCCAAGAAGCGAAAAAGACCCAAAAGAGTAAGAAGAATAATAAGAGGGACATGGACGTCCAAAAGGGACAAGAGCGCTGAGCGCTTGTTCTAACTAGGCACTAGTGTCCGAGGCCATCATAAGATAAATCAGTCAAGTGTCAACAGAGTTGTAAGACATGTAAAGCCAAGAAATGCAAGAGGTACAACAACCAAAAGGCCAAAAGAGTTGTTAACCACTAGTTTTCTTTCTTACGTATCATGTATACATTAGTATGCTTTAAGACCTAGAAATGTACCCAAGTGCGTAGATTTTGTGTCTATAGTGTGGATGAATGGTTGTGACTCTTCGTAGTTAGGTCTATATATGGATGAGCTTGGCTCTCCCAAATCACCAATTCATGAATTATATTTTTGCTATATGTTTTTGGGAGGTTTCCCCCTTAAAGCGACTCGTTATTACAATTAGCATATTATTCCGTTCTTGCTCTTATATGAAGTAATTTCATTACATCTTGCAAGAAACTATGATGGTCGTCTTTTTAAACCTATCAAGTGCTATATCAAACATAGAGTCATTTTGGTGCTTCATCATAAAGAGTTAAATCATGTAATTTGTTTTGATATATCCCATGGTTTGGATGAAACCGAAAAAAGTATGTAAAGCCCCACTTTCTTGTTCATGGGTTTCGTGATATAACAAGAAATATAAGACTTAATGCGACACTTTATTTATTTATGCATATAACGTCAAGTGGATGCCAATAAAAACACCTTACAAATATTTATAGTTAAAAACACTAAAAACATATAAATAAGTATATATCTTAAACTTTGGTCAACTCAATTCACATTAAAATACAAATATTGAATAATTTGGTGACATTTATGACAAAGTTTATGTAACATTCGGTTTGACACATCTACAAGTGTAAACTATGATAACGAAACCCGTGCATTGACAAGGTTCAAAATACCCTTTAGAGTAATTTCTTTTACTATAGCTCTTTAAATTGTGTTTGATATAAAAAAAAAATTATTAATTTTTCAATTCATTATATAATGTGGTCCAATAAAATATTTGTAAAAAATGTAATGTTAAAAGAAAACTTACTTCATACTTAAAATATTTCACTCTAATCTTGAGTTCTCAAGTTATAACTGGTCTAATTTTTCATTATATAGGTGACAACATTTTCAAAAGACCATGACTACATGGCATCAATGTATTTGTTATGGGGATTATATGTGAGTGCGTTGCTTTGTCATCCCAAAAGTTCAAATCATGACCTAGAAAGAATAAAAGCAGCAAAATATTTATTAGTGGCGCAATTGTGTATGATAATATTTTAAATATAGTTGATAGCTATGACAAGAAGAAAGTAAATACATTTATACAAATAGAAGAAGATAATAAAGCAACTTGGACGTGACGTATACTTATCCAGGATATGTGCCAAAACAAAAGCTTGTAAAAATATATATTTATGGTGGGAAAGCATGAAATGCGTTTTAAGAAAGTTACAATGAGACTGGTTCTCTTTGAAGTATTGTCAAAATCATATGAAATTAAAATAATTCTTTGCTTTAGGTTTAAAAAAATTGGTATAGAATTGTTTACCAATAAAATGTACAGATATTATGATTATAAATATGTAGAGTTGTTATGTGATAGAATTTTTGTTTTGTTTACATATAGGTTAATGTTATTTTTGAAATATTTTTTATAATAATTTTTAAAAGTGCACTTTTATTAATAACATATAATAGTACAATGTTGATAGTACAAAAAATGGGTGAAAAAATCAAAGTCTAAAATGTCAAACATGTTGAGCTAAAATTAACTTCAAGAAAGTAGCATAATTAAATCACCAAAACAAGATCTAAAACCAAAATATAAGTGAAATTATATATTTAAAACTAGCATTAAAAGTAGTGTATGATTATTATATTTACATAAACTAATTGAAGAGAATATTCCATAATTAAGTCTATAGAAATATTTTACAAATTTGAAGTCCCAAATTTTATAGTTTTTGAAATAATGTCATTTGAAACATTTTCATTGATTAAAGCTAAGAAATTAATTAACTTAGGTGAAAACTAATCAAATATATTAATTTATGTTTAAATAGTGGGAAAAATTTTTTTTTTTAATTGAAAAGTGCACTTTTATAGATAAAATAAATAATTACAACGTTGATCATACAAAAGATGGGTGGACACAATCACACCCCAGAATGCCAATCAAATCAAGCCAAAAGGCCTCGAGAAAGAGGCCAATCAAAACATTATAAAAGTGTGGCCCTCAATAAAAAAAGGGTGAACAAAACAAGGAACCGAAAAACAAGGTCGAGCTAGAAACCTAGGCAAATGACAACAAACATGGCGATCGGACGTGGAGGAGGAAGACTGTCCATCTTATCACCCCAACCGAACCAAGGTGATTTGTATCATTGATGGGATCTAATCCAGTTTCTTACGGTTGTTGATGTTGTTCTTCCGAATCATCATGTTATTGAGAAGGAGAGATGTCAAGAGAAAGTTGCGAAATTTGTTTTGTTGTGGCACGACCCCCGTAACCACCAAGGCGGCCAAAAATCCCACCCTAAGCGAGGGAAGAGGGTCAAGACCTAAGGGACCACCTCCGCGAAGAGAAGAGCTTCACTAACCGGGAGTGACATTTGTGAAACCCTCTTCCATAAGGAGGAGGGGAGAGTGGCAAAACCGAGACAGTGAGCGGCGGCGGCGAGAACATCAGTGGAATACAACCGACCGTGCAGGGCGATGGCCCAATGGTCGAAAAACACCGGGTTGTTCAACCTCCAACCAAACTTTCTTGGCCTAATTTTGAATCTAAAGCAGCACATTGGAGAGAATAACCACTTTATTAGTAACAACAAAAATTCTATCCATAAGAACATTGTTAAATATGACATTATTTTTATCTTTCCATAGATGAAATAAAATATCAACTTTGAATATGTGCCAAAATTTGTTGTAAATTGCAAGTAGCAAAGCCGAGTCCCCCAAAAGAACCATCTTCTAGGTAAAAAATCTAGGGAGAAGGGTTGAAAAGGGAGTGAATTCATTTCCAAGCCAATTGAGCACGCAGACAAAACCAAAAGATGTGCTTGATAGTCTCAGGTTGGTGGCAAACTGGGCAGGTGGGATTCACACCCATATGCCTAAGTTGATCCCTTGTAGGAAGTCCCTAGTGTAAAATGCACCATAGAAAGTGGGCTTTTTGGGTTCAACAAGAATTGACCAAACCCTTTCAAACCGATGTTTCCACACATGTTTCGGGAAGCAATGTTCCCATGTTGGTTGAGTGATTCAAAACTCACCGTCTGCGACACGAGAAGGAAGTAATGCAAGTAGGGTTTTTAATGGTGGAGCAGAGTAGCGGAAGGCCAATACCACCATTGCACCACCATGGGACACCTAAAGTGACACCAATTTTGTGCAAAAATCCTCAGGTATGCAAACAATGATATTCATAATTGACTCGACATCTTGGTGTTGAAGGTTAAACTTAATAGCTAAGGCTCCCCAAGAAATCTAGGATCTAGAATGCTTACAAAATAAATCCCCCACCACTTTGATGCATTTTTGAAGAGCCGAATAGCTTTAGCCCAAGGGGCTAGAGCAAGAGGGGCCTCGTGGAAAGTGAAAATGGATGACCACCAGAGAGAACAGGAGTTGATAGATAGGCCAAATATGAAGCCATCCCCTTTCCAAATGAGGTGTGGTTTAAGAAATTCCTAGGATTTCTAGATACTTTGGGCTATAAAAGTACCTTTGATTTTGACAAAAATCGGGAAAAGGAGAAGGGACCTTTCCAAGCTTGTCTTCCAAGAGGAAATCCTTGACAGATGCAATGTCGAACATAATATTCCAAGCTTTGTTCCCTTCTAGACTATGGATTATCCATTTGACATAAAGAGATCTCCCTTAAAGCTTGATGTCAAGCAAGCCAAGGCCACCTGCTTCTTTGGGTCTGCAACAAGTGTCCCATACCACATGATGAAATCCCTTGTGGCTTTCAAAGTTAGCCCAAAGAAAGTCTCTTAGAACTTTTCAAGTTTGGAATAGGCAACATTAGAAGGAGCCCAATAGGAAGAGTAGTACACATGGGTGGAAAAAATAATCTTGGAACAAATTTGGAATTTACTTGCAGAGAGAGCAACTTAGTAATCTAGTAGGATATTTTGTGTTCAACTCGTTGGACCACATAGCTCCAAAGTTGACCGAGAGGTGGCTTAGAAGGAAAAGGGAATCCCAAGAAATTTTAATTGAACTCTCGGCTGAATCTAACTCCATTGCAGATCTGCAAGCCATGGAGGGATAGGGGATTGCAATTTCCTATAGCATTGAGTTTTCTCCCATTGGATGGACGAACCGAGGCCAAACAAAATATATCCATATAGTCCAAAGTGGTGTGAACATATTTCTCTTCTTCAAGGAGGTGAGGAAAGAGTCATCAACAAAATGGCCATTGATGATTTGTTGATCAATGTTCAGAGAAATCCCCTTAATGAGGCCTTGGGAAGAACTGTGGGCTAGAATATAGCTGAACCCCTCATCCTCCAACATGTAAAGTGAAGGGGATAGAGGGCACCCTTGTTGGATGGACATGAATGACCAAACCTGGAAGATTGAGCTCTATTCATGGTGATGCATGCTCCAACATTATTCAATAGCATTTGCATAGTGTGGAAAAACCTTAGACCAAACCCAAGAGCATGAAGCATTTCAAAAATGAAGGACCGCTCATTGTGTTTGTAGGCTTTGACATAGTCAATTTTTATAAATAAGGATTTTTGGTTGGAATATCAAGCCCATCCATCCCTTCCCAAGTGAAAATGATATTGTTAAGGATGAATTTGTGCTTTATGAACCTCGTTTGTTTATTGCGGACAACAAGAGAAAGGAGGTTCACAATTCTATTTGAAAGAGCCTTAGTAATTATCTTATATGATACATTGAGTAGAGTGATGTGCCGCTAATTAGAAATTTGTTCGGGTCTCCTAACTTGGGGATAAACTTGATGTTTCCTTGATTGATCAGTTCATTGAGGGAGTTGGAAGCAAGAGCCTCGAGGTAGACATTGTAGAGGTTAGTTCCCAAAGTATCCCATGTTTTTGATAAAACTCATAGGAAAGCCATCAATTCTTAGAGCTTTATCAAAATCCATTTGAAAAACAACTTCCTTAAGCTCTACTAGGGACAGAGGCGATCACACATAATACGTTGAGAGTGGGAGAATTTACATGGCACAACTTGCAAACACTTAAGCAACACCTCTTCTCTCGCTTGGGTGGCGGTGCAAGGTAAATGCATCGTGTTAATGATGAAAAAATGCTTGAAGAATGTCGAATAAAGAAGTAGTCCAAACATTCACTTCAAATATGGCTTTGATTTGGATGGCATAATTTTTGGCACGAGCATAGCATAGCAAATAATAGTTTGGAGGCCATGTCTTTGATTTTAATTCAATGAAGTGAGCACGAAGTTTGAGCGCCTCTTGATTTGTAAGCTTCTTTAATTTTAATTTTATGTTTTGGTGAGCGGCTTGAAGCTGCAAGTTTTGATTGAAAGGAGAGGCATTAAGCTCTTGTGAGATTCGTTGGAATTCACAATATGAAGCATTATGAGCAGCTTGTTGGAAATGAGTAGCTTTGTTGGAAAAGAGTATTTTTCTTGCCATAAATGCGAAGAAAAGTGTTGGTCCTGGTGATGGCATTAATCTACCAAGATATCTAGCCTTCGTGACCACTGGGACAAGGAGCTAGGTACCAAACATGTTGGATGTGTGCCACAATCCTTGTATATTTTAGGTGATTAGTATTAAGGTAAAATTGAGAATTTTCCTTTTGGTTTTCGGCAAGAGCAAGCCAGGTGATGTTGAAGAATATGGGGAGTGATTAGAGATAAGTGCACCGTCATCGAAATAATGATAGGGCAGCCAAAACTAAGAGAAAGATAGAATAAGTCTTGGCTTGACATCATGAACCGGTCAAGATGTTGAACAATTCAATCTTGCACCTAGAAAAATTTGGACCAAGTGAACTAAGAAGAGGAAGAACTATCCTTGAAAGGGATGTTAGGATCAAATAATTTGATCTTGTGTCTCAGATAAAACCAAGCCTCACATTCTCCTGCACACCACCCATAACAGACAACCAACCTTGTCTTCTAGGTGTTCCACCATATTAAAGTCTCCACAAAAAATCCAAAGGGCATTAGGAAGGTATTCGACGAGCCATCTCTAAAGAAGAACTCGCTCAACCGCATCATTGGATGCATAAATGTTAGCGAGCTTGAGGATATTCCCAGAAAAATTGAAAAGGGTTCACACCATCGATGGGTGGGGTCAGAGCCCCAAGAAATCACATGCTATGCAAATTCAGGAGCAATCAATGTCATGACCCCTCCACGTCCAGGCTCATGATTGGACACATGGTATGTTGCATGGGGCCAAATTGTGTGAGCGGAAGACTAGAGAAGAAATCCTACAAGTTTAACTTCTGCAGATAGAGAATACACATATGCTAAAAGTGAAGACAATTGTCCCTAACCAAATATATTTGGGTGGGATTAGTAAGGCCACATATATTCCAAGAGCACAATCATTGGACAAAATTGAGGTACATAGATCCCTCGTCATCAAGACTAGAGAGGGAAGAAAACTGATTGTGAGATGAGTTGATCAAGGCAACATCTCCACTGACCATGGTCTGTATTTTTCTTGAAAAAATCTCTATATTCAATGGGTATCGAGATATGAGAGTGGCTAAGACACATTTTTGAGCCGCATGAACAAGTGGTTTTCTTCCATGAAAGGTGACTCAAGAAGATGAAGCAGAACGGAGGCTAAAAGAGAAGAATATTTTGTGGGTATCAAATCCAAGGTAGCTAGCGAGAGAGCGGGAGAGCAGTTGGAGGCGACTGAGAAACAACTTATTTGGTAGGAGCGATGGAGGAGCTTGCACTATTATTATTTAGTGGTTGATACGAAATGGCCGAGGGTTTCGTCAGGCCGTGGGTAGAATTTTTTGTCTGTCATTGTGGTCTAGCCATCTCTAGAGGAGGGAGCTTTGGGTTTTGCTTGAGGTTTTTCTTGTGTCTTAGAGCAAGATTCTACCATAAGTGGACATTCCAAAATTATGGTTAGGCGCTTGGTATAGGAAGCATTTATTGGGTAAGTTGATGTGTAGAACTCGCTAAGAAAATTGGGTTTCCCAACTTGAATTTCAATGGTGTGTTTGAGGTCTTTGGAAAGGTAAACTTCAACATAAACTCGCTTTTAAGGGCGAGCATTGAAAATTTTGGGTTGTTCTAAACAAACAAGTATCCCAGTGGTTTTATTGAATGCTCAAAAATCCCCACAAGGGGAGAGGAAGCCCGAAACTCAACCCAAAATTTGAATTTAAGCTTAAAGCTTTCTCTATGACTTGGAAATCCCTAGTCCAATATAAAAAAATACTAGTGTGTTACAAATAAACCAGGGACCATGGTTGACAATGGATTTGCAGTGCTCAACATTGTTGAACCGAAAAAGAAATAAACCCTTAGTGAGGTTTTGAATTCCCTCGAGTTTGACACCATGGTGTTTCTAGTGGTTGTGAACCCATTGTTTTAGCAAACTTTCGGGGGACTCGACCAACAAAGTAACCCACCAAGGTAAAAGATTTGAGCCAATTACAAGCTTTATCAAAATCAGGTAAATTCAAAACAACATCAGGTAAAATAGTCTCAAAATCAAGGTGATTACCTCGTCGAAGACCTTCGGGACAAACTTTCTCACTTTCTTGGGATCTATGGGAGCCAAGCTTTCCATCATTTGAACCTACATCAATAGATGGAGGTGGCTTGATGGAATCCATAAATAAAGGCTTAACACTGCCCAAAGGGCGGAGTAAATGGTCGAATCAATGAAATAATTGTGCGAGAATATCAAAAATCCTACCAAAATGGCAATATGACAATAGGATCGTACGGGAAACAACAAACACGAACCTAAACCCTGGCATAGCCATCGCATCAAAACCCTAGCAGATCCACTTGCCACCGAAAACTATATATTTTGAATTGAATTAAAATAACAAGTGTAAATTTATATTAAAAACTTTGATCCAATATGTATACGTGGGTGTAAATAATTTGTACATCACATGTATAATAATTATGAATCTTATATATCATGTTGTGATTTATTACTTTACACCACACATATAATTTGATAGTGTGTGTGCCATATTTTATGTTTTTTGGTGTATATTATAATCATGTTTTATGATGCATGTAAATAACTATCGGTTATTAATAATACAACTATAAATTTTATTTGTTATCATATATTCTAATGTAGAATTATTGTTATTAATATTAATGTCCAATGAAGGCAAAAATTGGCCCATGGGACTATGTAAAGATACAATGTAAAGAAGAAAGGGGGTTGTAGTGGTACACCCAAGAGAATACAAAATAAACATTAAATTTAAAATGTGTAATGGAAAGTAATGGTCCAACATAATAAGATATCATGAAGAAGCTCATACATATAAGGGCCTTGTGTAGGGACATTGTTTCTCTAGAGAAATACTTTTGATACTTACAAAGGTAAAGAAATGTGTGATGGGTGTGTGTTCATGTGGAACATTGGTTATGTGATGCCTTGTTACTTCTAACACGTAAGTTTGTATGATGGTTAAGGGGCCTCTTCTTATTGATGATGTTACAGGTTCTAAGTAGAATGTGATTAACTTGGTGCAAGCACCCCTTATGTTTGAGAAGCCGTTGGGAAAGGTCAAACATCTCTTAAAAACAAAAGCTAAACAACTATTGTCTTCAAAAGCCATGAATTTATGGAGAGAGTTTTAAGAGAATCTATGAAGAGGCAAAATAATTGCGCCCTTATCTCATAATAAGGAGAGAATATAAAAACAAAATAGTCCTATATTTCAATGAGAGAAAATATGAAAAATATAATTTCTCTTAGGGATATAGTGGTTTGTCTCAATACAAAGTTGACAGGAGAAAACTATGAATAAATCAAGGGAACTCTCAAGTCAGCAACGTAACTATAGTTTGGTGTACCATAGGGGATTGCAAGATCCCAAATAATATTCTTTTCCCTAAACCAGATTTTTGTAACTTGCAAATAAAGAAATGGGATGTTGAAACCCTTGACCAACAAACTAGGGCAAAATTTAATTTTTCCTAGCCAAAGCGACTAGGGTTTTGATGGATCTCCACACCAATCACACTCAAAAATTATGTTTTTATTCCCATTAATTGCAAATAATTTTAGAGCTCAAATAATATAAAAATCAGTATTAATTGCAGCCAAATAACTTGGAAAAACCAGATCTGAAACTGAATATAAATTGCCTGAAAACCCTCTTAATTTGACTTAGAAAAATTAAGAAAATACAACCCTTTGTTGCACAAATATTTGAAGATGTCTGACAATAATTTTTAGAAGAAAATACCTCTAGAAATGATGCCAAAACAGTCCACAATAAGTCGACCCAACTGCTGCAATAAACCTCTGAAAATACCTCCAAAAACACTGCTGAAATTAATCTAGAAATCTGATTATGACCGCTGGAAATTTCTGAGTGAAATCCCCTCTCAATCCCTTGGGGTTTTCGTCCGCAAGAGATAAAATCCACAAGGGTTTTCGTCCTTGGAATTTCTGATAAAAGCTGGGAGCTCTTAGCAATGAAAATCTGATAATAAAATTCTGGATATCCCCTAAGCAAGTCGACTTGCTCATATAAAAGAAAAACAACCCAAAAGCACCTCCAAAATCAGCCAATGATATCATTTCTTCTCCCTAGGCTGGTCACATTTTTCCTTATGGGCCAATTGTCACACTTCCCTATTTTTTAATCCCAAGAGCAAGTCACATTTTCCCCCATATTATAATTAAGATTCATTATATTTTGACATTGGCATTTTATTTTAATAATAAGCTTTATTATTTATTATATGTGTAACTTATAATATTATTTTAAAAATATTTGTGCAATATAATAAAATAAAACTTAGTCACCCTAGATACCTCCTTTGGTCGTTGGGTAGACAAATTGGGCCAAAGGTATTCGATGAGAACTATTAGAAAAGAGGGACATTATAGTCCTCCCTTCCCGAGATTTCTTGCCCCCAAGCAATCACAAGTAGCAAACATGTATCCTCATCAGTTCCTAGATCCCAAATCAGCCTAAGCCTTTTGAATGGCTTCTCATGCACTATACAAAACTGCTCAATGCTGCAAAAAAATAACTCATGCAACTTACTTGTGAAAAGTGCCATGATCCTCCTCATGTATGCCCCAATTTTCCATACTCCTCATCATGTCCTTGTTGTCCCATGTTGCAATGAAGTGAAAAATCCTCATATATGTCTTCATTAGGTGATTCCTTGTCCACAACTATCATAGACATGGTTGTCATTTGATGGGGCAGCGTGTATTTGAGTGCCTTCATGGTAACTTGTTTCCCCTCATGTTGGAAACTCAACTCCATAGCCTGCAAATCTTGGGTGACTCTTCCTAATGAATGAAGCCATTGCATGCCTAGTACCACATTGTTATCTTTCAAATCAATAACATAGAAGTCATCATGAAGAGTGTACTCACCAAAAAGAATGTTGATTTTTCTCACTTTCTTTTTACAAGGAATAGTGAGGCCACCTATTGTAATTACATCAAAGCCATCAAAATGTTCATAGTGCAAGCCTCTTGTTCACCAATCCTTCATCCACGAAGTTATGTGTGGATCCACTATCAAGAAGTGCCATTATCTTACACTCAAACATGGTACCTTCAAATATGAATGGATTGTACCTTGGTGCTCCTGAAAGATAAGTGATTTTACCTCCATGTTCCATGTTTGATGTCGGCTGCTCCTCTTCCTTTTCTGAATCGGTATCCACATCTGAAATAACCTCTATGAGATGTATCTTGCCTTTACCAAGGCAATTATGTCCAGGCTCCCAATGATCCCTGTAATGAAAGTAAATCTTTTTTCTCCTCAACTCATTACGAGTTTCCTAATCCATCTTTGGTGTAGACTCCACCTTTGAAGAAGTGGGCTGCTCACTTCCATGTTGCTCTATCTTTTCATTCTTTACATTCTTCTTTTGTGGCTGAAATGGAGGAGTATCCAAGTCCATAGTTGTCTAAATAGCTTCATGCAAAGTCCTAGGCTTAAGAGCCTTGACAAAACCTCTCAATCTATCATGAAGCCCTTGAATAAAAGCATCACCACACGTCTCTCAAGCATTTCTAGCACCATCACTGCAATCCTGCTGAAATTCATTGATGTAAGTATCAACGTGCCCACTCTGTCGAAGTTGTGCCAAATCCCTATAATAAAGCTCCACATCTTTGCGATCAAATCTGGCAATCAACCTCTCACTAAACTCCCTATATGATCGCAGCAAGTCATGCCTCTGTGTGATAAGCCCATGGTGCCACCAATTGTATGCCACTCCCTCAAGGTGTAAAGTAGCAAACTGAATAGCCTCCTGCTTCTGCATAGGCTTGAGAGTGAGGTATGTATCAAGCTTGTGGATCCATGCTCTAGCACTAATCTTTCCACTACCATCAAAGGTGGAAAGGGTCACCTTGTTGGTGGCCTTCTTTATTTCCTTGTTCTATTGTGTTGCAGGTCTATGTACTTGTCTAGCTCTCAAGCTCTCTCTCCTCTGAACACAGTACTGGTGAAGGGAAAGGCATTCCGTACCTCCTCTGGTAGAGCTCTCCACTCATCATGAGCTGCCATCACATTATCTTGAAAGATTGTGCCCTCAAGTGGGTCCTCAACTACTGGTGGCTCATCTCTCGGTAGGAAGCTAGGTTGCATAGGTCTATCTGCAGTCCTAGTAGATCTCCTCTCCTCTGTATGTCTCCTCTCACGTGGAGGGGAATCTCTCACGCTACCCACCTCTGTAGGTGCCCTGTTGTGCCTTCTGTGACTGTTGGCCACCGATGTAGATCTTTCCCTTCTGTCATGCCTATCTCTTGGCCTACCCATGGCCATACTCTCCATCATCTGCCTCATGGTCTGTATCATCTCATGATGGGAATCGATCATACCTCTGAAAAGATCACGATCTGGGTCAACTGGCTCTTGCCGTGGAGGACTATGTGATCCCTCTCTCCTGGCCATGATTTCAACACTACTCCCTGTATCCAAATCTGCTAGAATACGTGCCTGTCTCCTTGTATAATACCTGTGTGGCCCAACTTCTCTAGGCTGCATCAAACAAAACCCTCCAGGTGGGAGGATCGTTGCTCTGATACCACTGAAAGATCCCAAATAATATTCTTTGCCCTAAACCAGATTTTTGTAACTTGTAAATAAAGAAATGGGATTGTTGAAACCCTTGACCAGCAAACTAGGGCAAGATTTAATTTTCCTAGCCAAAGCGACTAGGGTTTTGATGGATCTCCACACCAATCACACTCAAAAATTATGTTTTTATTCTGGTGATTGCAAATAATTTTAGAGCTCAAATAATATAAAAATCAGTATTAATTGCAGACAAATAACTTGGAAAAACCAGATCTGAAATCTGAATGTAAATTGCCTGAAAAACCCTCTTAATTTGACTTAGAAAAATTAAGAAAATACAGCCCTTTTGTTGCACAAATATTTGAAGATGTCTGACAATAATTTTTAGAAGAAAATACCTCTAGAAATGATGCCAAAATAGTCCACAATAAGTTGACCCAACTGCTGCAATAAACCTCTGAAAATACCTCTAAAAACAACTGCTGAAATTAATTTGGAAATCTGATTATGACCGCTGGAAATTTCTAAGTGAAATCCCCTCTCAATCCCTTGGGGTTTTCGTCCGCAAGAGATAAATCCACAAGGGTTTTCGTCCTTGGAATTTCTGATAAAAGCTGGGAGCTCTTAGCAATGAAAATCTGATAATAAAATTTTGGATACCCCAAGCAAGTCGACTTGCTCATATAAAAGAAAAACAACCCAAAAAGCACCTCCAAAATCAGCCAATGATATTATTTCTTCTCCCTAGGCTGGTCGCATTTTTCCTTATGGGCCAATTGTCACACTTCCCTATTTTTAATCCCAAGAGCAAGTCACATTTTCCCCCATAATACAATTAAAATTAATTGTATTTTGACATTGGCATTTTATTTTAATAATAAGCTTTATTATTTATTATATGTGCAACTTATAATATTATTTTAAAATATTTGCACAATATAATAAAATAATAAAACTTAGTCACCCTGGATACCTCCTTTGGCCGTCGGGTAGACAAAAAGGGCCAAAGGTCTTCAATGAGAACTATTCGAAAAGAGTGACATTACGGGGTTGGATGGACCCATCATTGAAGTGAAGATATAAGTTTGAGCAATGTTGATTTTTTTCTCGGTGAGTGACTCTTTACGTTGAGTCCATGTGGACTTGAGGTATCCTCTATAAGTATCGGTACAAATGTCATTTCTTACCTCTGTCTGCAGGAGAGATGAGGAACATCTATGAGAAAGCTATGTGGGGGCAATATGTTCATATCGTGATCAATGAGTCGAAGCAAAGAGGGCACTCTCACATACCAACATGAATCAACCCTATGGTGTTCCAACTCCATGGATAATCTAAAAGCAAGGTATGAATACTTAAGGTGAACACCTTAGTCACCCACTTATTTGAGTATGTGAATCATGGTCACCGTATGAAAGATCAATGGAGCAATGAGTGGTGATAAACAAATATTAGGGATCACATTTAATATATGTTAAATAAAGATTTAGAGTTAAAATTAACAAACTATATATACGTGCCCCATTAAAACCTGTTATTATAATACATAATACTATTAATAAAATCAATCTCGTATAATTTCCAACAAGAGTACGTGCACCCAAAAATTATAGTCTTGGGGAATTTTTGTTTTGAAAGGCATTACTAATTTTAAATTACGGAGATGATTTACGTTATTATTAGGTAAAAGTTGGAGAACTATTAAATATTATATGATCATGTATTATGTAAACTTTGGATAGTATTATGAGAACTATTGAATATTATGTGAACATATCATGCATCCATAGCTAAACCTTGTTCACCAATTGGAGTTGTTCCCCTAGTCAAATTTGATGACTTGTTTTAAATGTTTGAAGTATTGGATATAAGAATACTACAATTTTTTTCTTTGTTTTAGTAATATTTCTTTTTAATGGAAAATGTTCATGAGGGTTGAGATGAGACAATGAAAATTAATATATTAACGATAAGTTTTATGGATTTTGTTGATAGTTTTAAGTAGTTTTCTCAACATATTGTAGTAATTATTGCCAAGTTGCTCACGAGATAATTATTCCTAAAATTCCTTTAATTCATCATAATGAATGTTGAGGACTTGAAACCAAGGAACTAGGGGATGAGGGTATGCCATAAAACATGTAAGACAAGTTGATAGAGTTGGTCCAAATGGTATGGTTGATGTTGCACTTGCAGGTAGTGTTACATATGACTTGAGGGATCCTCTAGCTCTAATGATTGTATCCAAGAAATGCCATCAAAT
The DNA here is from genome assembly GCA_018340775.1 of Taxus wallichiana var. yunnanensis. Taxonomy (NCBI): domain Eukaryota; kingdom Viridiplantae; phylum Streptophyta; class Pinopsida; order Cupressales; family Taxaceae; genus Taxus; species Taxus wallichiana. Next base: position 100,635,488 of record CM031238.1, read on the forward strand.
GACAAGAATGAAAGAATATGCCCTATAAGCCAAACTAGAGAACAAGTTAGAAAGTGATGGCAAAAAGAGAGGAAAAAAAGATGGTTATGGAGAGTAACTTATGCCCTTTTAAAACTAATCTAAATTAAAAATACTAAAAATATAGTGTACACTTTTTTGAAACTAATCTAAATATCTGAAATTTAAATTAAACTAGAAGAGTAGGAAAGGGAGAAAACAAAACGCTGCACAAGAAAAATGGTTAATGATAAAAGTGTTTACTTTCTTAAAAAAATGACAAAAAAGAAATTTGTTGAAGTTACACAAGAAAACTCCACTTGTACTTTTAAATTGATTAAGATAGTAAGAAACACCAATATTGTTATTTTTATTTTACATAATAAATTCGAAATGGAGTGCAACAAAGTTATTTTAATACAATTCTATAATCTTTTAAATAATGTTATAAAATATTTTAATTAAATATAAAGTCAACCTAAATTAATTGTAACTCAAATGAACAAATTATGAAAGTAAAACACAACTTGAATTCATTGCTAAATTAATTGAATCCACCCCATAATGGAAAATTTGTAATTTGAATATTAAACTAGAACATTAAATTATATAAAACAAATTATTAAGTATTAAAATAAAAGAGGAACGCCGACTTCATTCTATATTAACATTGACAATTGATATCTCTATCGATATAATCTTTGCAGATTTGATTTTCCTTTCTAATGAATGATTCTGAAGTCAACAATTATTTAATTTTAGCAACGGATTTTTTTCTTTTAAAGTGGCAATGGCGGTTTTGAATATTTTATGTTAAGCTTTTAAGTTGACGCCCTTGATAAGAATGTATACAAATGGAAGAAGATGATAAAGTGGTTTGGACGTGACGTGACGTGCAGTGATGGAGAACATAATAAATTTGTAAACCAAACTTGGATATGTTTAAAGCTTTTATAAAGAGAGGAACATATTGGGTCGATAGGCATGAACTTTCTTGAGAATGAATGATGTAATGGTCCTATTATAAATAATTTCTATTATTTTCCACTATGGATATGGAGTAGAAGGGGAGGTGCTGAATTCCTAGATGTATAAGTGGAGGTGGTGAATTAAAGTACTTCTTAGGGTGTTTTTTAAACAAATAAAACAAAAAATTGAAAAGGGATATTTTGATTTTTATCTATTTTTTTATTTTTGATTGAAAAATGTATTTTTATTAATAAAAATAAATAATATTTTATATAGAAAATTGGGTGGAAAAAGTAACTGGTTTCAAGAAATAGGCTAACACATCTTAAAAGGGCACTAAAATATTGGAGTACATAAAAAAATTTTTGTTTGATAAAAAAATACAAGAAACAAAAGTATCACATAGTACAAAAGACCATGAAAATTAAGTCGCAACAACGAACATGTTGGTTTGAGGAGGTGAAGGTAGAGGACTATTAGGTTTGTCCCCCTATCCACTAGTACCAAAGCGGTGGGTTGCATTTGGGATGGGATCTCACCCATCATTTTGTTATTGTTGCTCTTCTTCTTGATTTGATGGCGAGATTGGTGGTGGGGAGAAATGACAAGTGCCAGGCGAGGGAAATTCCCCTCTTGAAGGGTACCCCACCCACCCACCATCATTGTTGTGTCATTCAAAAACTTTGCCACTACCATGGGTGGGCGAGGGCACCAAGGCGTGAGAGGAGAGTGACAACATTGGGGAGAGGACCTCCACTAATTGTTGGAGCAATGTCTACTAAATCCTCAACCACGACCTTGAGAAGGGGAGTGCTAGTGCGGCGAATCCAAAGGCACATGTACGCTTGAGAATCAACACGTGATTTCAGATGCACACGACCTCCCGAGGTCATGTCGGGACTATGCCGAATGTGATGGATGAGATGGTAATATGGTGGATAGATAAAGTGTAGGTGGGATAGGTGGTAATGATGATAAGAAA